>BEXV01000732.1:3712-14987 GCA_003118195.1 Hemicentrotus pulcherrimus
CCCCCCCCCCCCCCCCCCCCCAACTCTATTAGCCTTTCGTCTAAATGCGACATGTTTTGTTAAGCATAGCTGTTGATTTACTTCAGTGTGAACAAGGATTCATGCAAAAGGCCACCTCATCAGTTAGAAACTCATCACTGCCAAAAATAAATGGAAATGTTAGTCCTGAATGTTACAAATAACAGCTATTAAGTCTAACCACTGATAATATTATAATTATGGTGAAGCAATATTGTTCTTTTTTAATACAAGATATAACTGAAAAGAAATACTAATTAAAGACATGATGTTAAAGAACTTAAGTAACCACTTTAAACTACATGATGTTGACTTTCCAGTATTCCACCAAAAACTGTGTACATTTGAGTTTCTTACAAACGTTATGTGCCTGTCACATATGTCGTAATAAAGACATGACAGTATCAATAACTTCCAAGACTATTTTCATTTACCACCCAAATTTTGAAGACATTTTGATAACTTTAGGCACATACCAATCTAATTTCTATGTTTCTTGGTCCGACGTTATTCACCGTGGCTGAAAGTGAGTTGTCTATCAGTTCTGCAAATGCAAATGCTGTTAGGTATAGCAACAAATATTACTAACTGGTGTTATCATGAGACGACATTTAACATTTATTCTTGTAGAAGTTATGTTAATTATAAATTCAAATTTCCCATGATATGTTAAAATATGAAATAGAAAACCAATAACGATATAATTAATGCCATCAAATTATATCAGTATCACACATAAACCTTTATTGGCCTTACCACTGCGTCTGTAATTAAATATATAATTAAAAATAATAATGTATTCATTACTGAAACCTAAAGCTAAACAAAAGGAAAAACATGGCTCTCTAAGTGTAAGAACAGTGAATCTGTGCAACTTGTTTTGAAGTAGTAGTGATAAAGCTTAATAGATGAAAGTAAAGAATTAAATACCAGTACCATTGATCACACAATGAAAGATTTTAAACATTACGTAGTGGATTTTGTCCTTCGCTGGCATAGTACTCATACATTCCACTCCTGATGATGGTGTCATAGTGGGGTTGGTACTCCACCCTCTCTTGGATAGGGGCCGACAAGTCCTGCTTAAAGTGCACAAGCAGTAAGAGAGTGACTCCATCCTCCACAAGCTCCTCTGAAACGGTAACAAATGAAATAGTAATATATTCGTAAAGGACAGGTATTAATGTACAGGGTAATAACAATTACAAAAAAATACTTTTAATAACTATCTGCCTCCAGAGAATGTTCAGCCTTCTTGAAAGTTTACACCTTATTTGTGGAGTCACATGACTTTTAGTAAGTTTTTGTCAGTATATAAATGGTTAATCCGTTGATTTAACATACAAACAAATTGAACACTGGATTTTGTTCAATACTTTTTCTCATGGTTAATTGGCATATGCTTTATCTTAATATGAATGAAAGCTATTCAGATGAAAGCTCCAAAATGACAATTTAAAAAAAGAACAATGAAAATACAGTTCTAATAAAATTGTACTATTTGCTGTAACTTACAATATTTTTGATGTATTTCCATAATAGCAAAGGAGAAATATATACCGCCTTTACCATTAATGGCTGTCTGCATTAAAATCATTTTTTCTTCAAGCTTTAATCTCCATCAATACTTTTCAGTAGACTCTATGAAAAGAAACTTTGGTATTTAATAAGATGTTATAAAAATGCTACAGCTACACTCAAATGTTTCCTGCATGCACTGCATCTCTCTCTCTAGTCTCATTTACCAGTTTTGAAAACCACAAGTCTTTTGGGATAGTAAAGTAGCTGGATAGATGTTCCTTGCCTAAGAAGTTAGATACGTAGACGTCTCCAGCACGGAAATTGTGTTTACCTAAGATTTATTGGGGCTTCCGAGGTAAAATATGATGCTTAAAACAATGCAACCGAATAATTTTTGTTTTTAATTGGTGCCCAAAGTGCCCAGATGTAATGTTTAAGGGACCCACCAGTGTTGCTATGCATTTCTGAACCAATTTTGACTTTTAATGTCCGTTCGGTTTAGAAAACCCACCATGAACAATACAGTGGAATACGGTATAGGTTAAGACCCGCAGAAGTCCATATGGGCCCTGGATGTTCCAAAGAGCCCATTGAACCAGCAACTATAGAAAGTCAAGGTAATCGCTTTAAATTATTTTGGGGGTAATAGGGTCACATCAAAATGTCTATTTCGGTACTAAAATACAATGATTCATTGTAGGTATGAAGCTTTGATAGCCAACTATGTCTCAGGTACGCAAATCTAATTTTAAAGTAGGGCTGCATTAATATTAGCTACCTGAGCCCTCTTGAATTGAATCGAAATGATTTATTGTCCCAAAAATGTAAATTCGTTCCTCACCGGCATATAATATAATAATAACAACATAACACCAATGGCGTTACATCCAACAATACGAGTGACGTCCTACTTCCAGGCACATCACAATTCAAATGTAAATAGGGAACACGGAAATATTCTTGCTTGCCTAGAAAATGGAGCAAAGCAATACAATAGTACAATACTTGCCCTCGTCTTACTTTATACTGTTGTAAATATGAGTCGAATCCAGCACAAACGAAAGTCTGAAGCGCTCCCGCCTATTGCGGGGAACGCAGAGGCGAATTCCTGATCAGTTAAAATTATAATTATGGAACAAATGATGTGTTGGGTCTTTCATAATATGTGTTACCTTCAACAATGTATGATCAACATATATATTTCCTAAACTGGGCAATTCCAAATCGATGATGCACTGAGCCATTTTCCTTATCCTTTCAGTTTACTTTTTGCTAGGACGTGTTCCATTACTAAAGTAACAAATAAGATGGACTAAATGATTGATTTATAGAACAGAACAAGAAGTGTTCAGTCTTTGTGTAGACCGATCAGTCTTTGTGTAGTTTCCTATGTTGTATAAGGTAATAAAGCCTTTGATTAGCTTTCTTCTGAATAATGTGGACCAGTCCAATTTACATGATATAATAGTGCCAATATATTTGTAATCCCAACCTGCTCGACAACGGAATCGTGAATACAATGGGGTGCATGATCCACTACAGTTCTCTTACGAAAATCTATTATGATTTCCTTCATATTTGCCACATTTAATTTAAAGTGGTGACTGTCACACCATTCAACAAACTCTATATAGACAACAATGCCTAAACAGTCATGGTTCAGTGGCAAAGCAATGGCCTCGTAACTGTGAGGCTCCAGGACCAAGACCTCGTCGATGTGCTATATTAGTGCCCTTTTGTAGGGTATTAATCCTCATTACTGCCTTTTATGACTTAAGGGCGTAGGTCCCCTAGTTGACTGCATATTAGCATACACATGCTTTAGCAGTCATGCAAAACAAACACTGGCAAATTATCATTCAAACAAATCTGAGAATGTGTACTATTATCTAGATCTATTAGGAATAAATCATTGTCAAAATAATTCCATAAATTGTGGTAAATTTTTTTCCAACGTTATGAGCGGCAGTGTATTTTGATACCGTTATAGAAATGTGAATGTGATCTTATTACCCCCAAAAATAGTTTGAAAGAATTCACTTGACTGTCTAGACTTGCTGGTCCTATGGGCCATTTTGGGAGCGAATCCAGGGCCCCTGTGCTCTCATATACTTATATCATATTTCACTGCATCGTTGATGGTGGGTTTTTTTTTGGGGGGGGGGATTAGCTTGTTTTTTTTTTGGACACCAAACGAACATTTCCCGCCAAAATATTTGTTCTGAATTACCTAAAAACACTGGCGGGCCCCTAAACATAGAATGTGGGCACTTTGGACTTTGGACATCAATTATATAAAAAGCAGACGTCGGTATCGTTTTTAGCATCACATTCCAGGCTACTCAGGAATCCACAATAACATAGGTGAACCCTCTTGCAGCCTTTTTACACACAGCTAAAATTCATCGTATCTAGAGATGATTAGAATCATCGTAAAGTTTTAAACATGTTTATAGACAAAATTTCCCAGTGTGAACATCGTTTATACGATGTTGGGATAGATACGAAGTCGCGATTAAGTCGCGTCGGTGTACCTAACACTAAAAGGGGGCATTGAAGAATTGTAGATTATGTGAAATAGCTTACCGTAAGTCTTGTCTGTATTGATCTCATCCCTGTTGGTGGTAGCAATGACAAACGTTCCATCATCTGAGATTCCAAACTCCTATAATAACGAATGGTTTTAAAAGATAATACATGATTAAAGTGCCCAGAATCTGTACCATTGGGAAAGGAAATAACCGTGTCATCTCCGTACAAATAACGTTTGCATGAATGAAAAAACTGAGGTTAAATCGTGGATGAAAGTTATGAATAACAATGGAACCAAAATAAATCATTTGGGTGCCCTAAGCTCAATGAATAGTTCTTCAGAAATAATAATTATAATAATATTTAAATTGTATATAGCGCTTAATACAAATGTCTCTAAGTCCTTTACAAATATACTATTACCCCGGTCATTGGATGCAGTGCTTGCCCCGCACACAGAGTATGCACAATCTCCACTCCCAGGGGGGCATTCCAGCCAGGCGTTACGTGACGCTAAAAAACTGTTTGACCGACAATGGCGGTCGCATCCTACCGGGTACCCATTAGACACCTGGGTGGAGAGTAGCAAGTGCAGGTTAATATCTTGCCAAAGGATATTAGTGCCGTGTTGGGAATCGAACCCTCGACCTTCGCATCTCCAAGTCAAGCGCCTTAAACCACTCGACCACGACACTCCCACAGGTGCTGCCAGTTACAATTCTACGATCTGAAAGGTAGTTTATAAACCATGTTAGAAAGGTCCCGTTGATCCCGATTCTTATTAGTTTGTCAGAAACTGCATCGGTAAATTTCTCTCATCAATAGCCTTCAACCAATCATCCGTGACTTTAATCAATGCCGTAAAAGTAGAGTGTCCTGGACGAAAACCCGACTGCTCTACTGAAAGTACGTTGGTTCTATAAAAGTGCTGCTACGTACATCACCCTTACCAGGATTTTAGATGTACAAGAAATTATGGGAATTGGCCTTTAGTTATATTTGGGATTGATCTATCAGTTTTTTTAAAGCAATCTTTCATTTCTTCGAAATTATACCTAGGAAAATGGATTTGTTAATCAGATAGCTTATTCGTCGAATGATTTCATTTATGAACATTTTCAAAATCTGTAAAGATATTCTATTCAAACCTAATGATTCATTATTCTTAAAGAGAAGGTTGAGTTCTGGGAAGAGGTGAAAAATAATTCGTGAATTTTATCATTTGTTATTATGCAAGTGTGGAAGAACATCAGATAAGACATGTTCCCAGAAAAGCATGGCTCTTCAAATGCCTTCATATTATAAATATGTCATGTTTATCGAAAAACACAGGGGGGAGGTTTTTTAGGCCACGTGTTCGTGTAGTCCCATATACATCTTTCTGTGTACAGTGTTTGTAACTTTACCAAATTTCTTGATTCCAGAACCTTGTAATACACACAAATTCTTATATGCTAGATGATCAACCTTTTCTGGTCGATTCCACACCGTTTCTTTCACAATGCAATTGCATGACCAGAACTCAACTTCATCTTTAATTTGTTTTTAATTCTTTCAAAATATCACATTCACTTATATAACAAAGTTTTAATGGATATTCCACTCCGATATCATCATTATCACAAACTATAGTCTCAATTATTGTAGAATCAGAAAATAACCCGGTAGCAACATTTGCAAAATGATAATTAAAGTGGTTAGCCATGCATCGACAATGACTGGATGTAGGTTGTGAAGATAAAGTTTTCTTGGTTAATAATGAAGACAATGTATTCCATGAATTATTACAATTCTGATCCTTAGTCAAAAGTTATAATGTAATAATTGCGTTTCGTTTTCTTAGTAAAAGGTGTAGATTTGTTTTTTTACCAACGATAGTCTTTTCGGGCATTTAGATTTTGGGTCGTTATAGCTTCGGACTTTGTCAAGTCTCTTTTCTTTATAGCTTCAAAAATGTTTTGAAATTATCCATGACGATTGACCGCTTCGAACTATTTTTGGTTTAAGGGGCAGATGTTTATTGACAACATAAAAAAAAGAAAAATTCAAATTCATAGGTTGCTTCATCAATATCCTTTTCCTGTGAGAGATCAGACTTGAGCATATACACCTCTAGACTTCCTTTACGTTGTATACTTGACACCCGATTGAGTTTGATGCGCTTTCCACATGAGAAAGCTCATTGAATGGTCACTTACTCCATTGTGTGTAACACCAAAAGACTTGATCATCTCAATATTGTTTGTTAACATGTGATCGACAAAAGAAACGGATTCACCTGTAATTCGGGTACATTCAGTGGTATTAACAAAATGTAAAGAGTATATAATATTGTTAACCTGCGTATTCGTCTACCTCCTTTTGAATGTCAAGATATTAAGCAAAGAGGTGACAGTCAAGACATTCTGTGAATTCCAAAAAGTTTTCATAATTGTCTTTAAGATCAAATTTTGAGTTTGGAGGCAGATACCAATTAAAAAGAAATATTGGTTTCGTCTTTTTGAGACGTATGAGAATTGGAATAGCTTCAAGGCCAGACACAGGAGAGTATTCAAAAATATCAAATTCTACACTTTCATGTACGTGAAAATAATAATACTTGACCTCCAGGCCTGTTGCGATCTTTACGAACAGTATCATAATGAGGAACTTCAATTTCATTATCATCATCAAGTCTTGTTTCCTTAAAAGCAAGGACATGTATATCATTAAAGCACAACATTATTCGTCTTTCATCAATATGTTTGTAGAGACTCACAATATTCAATTGAGCAGATTTTAATCCCTTGTCTGAGAGGTTTATGGTATATCATAAAAATTCTATTTGGAGGTCTTTGAATACTAATTATGCGTTTGCTCTACCAAATTAGAGTTGCAAAGTAGTACACTATGACTAGCATCGGTAATATCTGAATCAAAAAATGGAAGTTGTTGCATAATACATTTTGGGCACTCCCATCCAATAAACGGGTAGGATCAGGGGCGGCGATTTCTTTTCATGACCAGGGGGGGGGGGCGAATGCGAGGGACGAGGAAGCAGTGGCGTAAAAAACAAAAAACGTTGGGGGCAGAACAAATTCCGCATCACCACCACTCTTTCAAGTTACATGCCGGCCCCGCGGGACCTTTTTTTTTGGGGGGGGGGGTGACGCTAAAGATAGAGATAAGATAAAGCAAAGCGAGCGAAGCAAGTTGAGCGTAAATTGACGTGGGGTCCAGGGGCAAAGCCCCGGCGGGGATCAAGGAGCGGGGTTTTAGGCATTTAATAACGGTCAGAGGAGCAACCAAGGGGCAAAGTCCCCGAATGCTCAGGAAAAATGCCCGGAAAAATCCGCATCACCACCACTCTTACATGTTACATGCCGGCCCCGCGGGACGTTTGAACGGGAGGGGGCTAAAGTATTTACGATCAGGTAGAGTAAAGCGAGCGAAACAAGTGGAGCGTAAATTGACGTGGGGTCTAGGGGCGGGGGAAAATCATGCCATTTCGAAGGATATTATGCGAGGGAGCGAAGCCACCGGTTGAGAAGAGTTTTTGCATTTTTATTCGTCTAAACGCTGCACTCTTGGGCCCTCCAGAGCCTTCAAGTTGCAGCCTTTAGTCAGTATTTCATATAAATTGTTTGTTTGCACTTTTTCAAATTTTCAGGGGGACGATGAATTGAGGGGGATGTCCCCCCCCCCTCCCCTATGTATCGCCGCCCCTGGGTAGGATACATCATTGTATAATTGTAATGGTACACTATATGAACCCAATTATTACTTGACGTCCACAAAAGATTTATTGATTAGTTCTAACACCTTTATTTTTACATAAGACACAAGGATATTGACCAATCATTCATAACAAAGTTTCTAGACCAAAAAGATTAGAGGGTGAAGAAAAACAAAGGATAAAGATAATCACAACTTATTAACCTAATTTAAATATTATTACACATCACACAAAGGCATTAGCTTCCCATTAAGACCGTACAAATTAGTTAGGCAGAGGAATACAAAGTAGACAAATAAAGAGGTGACTTTATGGCATAAACGTACCTGCATGCAAGTTTGAAAAGAATACAATAAGAGGTTTTAAATGCTGTTCGTGAGTTGAACATTTACAATAGGAAAATAGTAATAATACAAATAACAGGCGTATTTGTTTTACTTAAATCGCTGTCAAAGACACAGAGTCTAATTGAACTTCCATCAAATAAGTTATAAAAGGAGTCTAGATATAGTACCAGCACAATTGTTAATAAGATATTAATTGACAGGTAATAAGTAACTCTTTATTATGGTTTATGATTCAAGGTCACATTAGTTTTAACTTTTTAATCAGAAGCTCCCAAGTGTAATTTTACACCCTATTTTTGCCAGACGAGCTCTGATTGGTCAGTGCATATGCGCATGCGCTACATCAATGGCGCATCGTGTCGATATAGCTACTGCCAAATGAAGGGAAATTAGCATAATTTAAACATTCTAGTCATGTTAGGGGAATTATTATGTTTCTTTTGGGCATATTATTTGTGTGAAAGTTATCCGAAAAAGAATAAGGGATTGTACCGAAGGTTATAATTTGATGATTTAATGAAACACCTATATATATTAAGATCGATGGTATGCTACTAGAGAAGAAAACTAATACCAAGTTTCTGGGTGTTCTTATAGATGAAGCCTTGACTTGGAATGATCATTTACACCAAGTTACAATGTGCATTTCCAAAAGTATTGGAATAATCTCCAAGTTAAAGTTTTTTCTACCCCATGCAACCTTATTCCTACTATATAATTCGCTAGTTCTCCCGTATATAACATATTGTAATAGTGTATGGGCAAATTGTGGTTCGACAAAAATTAATTCTATTTTCAAACTGCAAAAGAAAGCCATACGTATTTGTACAGGTTCGCATTTCTTAGCTCACACTGATCCTTTATTCTATAAACTTAAAACACTAACAATTTTCGATCTGAACATTACTCAAGTAGCAGTTATTATGTTTAAGTACATTAATAATCTGCTTCCACCATCCTTTGATAACATGTTTAGGTTTAACAATTCCGTTCATTCATACCCTACTCGCATATCTGGAAACTTCCATCTTAAAAACCCCAAATTATCAATAACGCACAAATCTATTAGACATTCTGGCCCGGACATTTGGAATGATTTACCAGACAACATAAAGTCTTGTTCAACCATCTACTCCTTAAAAGCTACACTTAAACGACAAATAATACAATCATATGCTCCCCTTTCTTTAAACTAGTATAACAAAACCGTGACTTATTTATTCTTTATCATGCAACTGCTCACTGCACCTGCACTTGCACCGCACCCTCTTGGTCACTCAGTTTTTCGAAGAGAGTTATGTCGCCAATTCTTTTTACGAGGCCGCCATCCATCTCCAGCCTAACCGCTCACGATGGTGGTCTCCTGCGTTCAAAATTATTTCTCTAATTTATTGAAAATATTTCATATTTTTGTTATGTTATTGTATACTTCGTACATGTTTATTGAATGATATAATTGTACATGATTTTTCATTTAATTACTTTTGTTAACTTTGTATTCATTGTATTTGTTATTGTTCGAAATTTTGTACTATGAATTTGTATATTATTTGAACGCAGAAATAAAATCAATCAAACAAACAAACAAACAAACAAATTAGCAGAAATGTTGTTTTACTCACTAGTACATAATTGTCTTCTTATACGTGTAAGTAAAGGGACGATGTGAACAAATATGTCCAGCCATAATTTCAATCTTACAGTCTGCACTAGTGTTGAGTTCACACTAACTGTTGTTGACGTAAGCATTAAAGCTTTTCGACATACAACTCGACATTCTGGTCTGATTTCTGTAGAGCAGCGAAATGTCAGGTAGATAAAGGGGTGAGAAACAGTGAATCTAAGGTGATAACGAAGCATGATTGATTGCTCGAGGGATGATCAATTGGTTGATACTGTGCATAAGAAAGGTGTATATTAACTCCCCACAGGTATACAATAAAGGGTATTCAATCCCACGGGTGTAAATTTGAACCCATTTTTCATGAAAATGAAACCAAAAGGTGTTAATTAAGCACCATTGGGTGCGAACTTCACTCCTTAAAGGGAGTAGAATCATAACCTTGGGGTGCAAATGTACACCCTACTCCCTTACTCCCTACATTGGGGAGTAAATTTACTCCCTGAGGGGTGTCACTAATGCGACAAGCAGTTACTCCCTATAGGCCCTATTATAGGGAGTCATTTTACACCTATATTTTCCTCTTTGTGCTGGCAGCGACCACCCGGGCGGCCGCCGGTTGGCGCCGGGCGAATTTGCTTAAAACTCGCCGCCCGGCCGCCGAGCACGCTACTTTATGGGGTAGTGACCATAATTTTATATGTTCACTTTGGGGGATATTAAGGACTTTTAGATTTGCGTGGACTGATACTTGTGACGTCCGTTCAAGGCAGTGTATTAAAAGGACGTCGATCGTAGCATAGACCTATTGTCTTCGTGCGAATCTAAAAGTCCCTAAGAAACTCGCTACATCAACAATGATTTGGGCAGCTTTATAGTTCCAGTTCAGACGACGTATTTCAAGAAAACTGGGGATTTCCACATGCGTAGGCATTGTCGAGTTAGAAGATGTGTAAAATAATATATATGTTCTCTCTCTCTCTATCTCTCTCTGACCCTTTCTCTCTCACACACACTCCCCCTTCGTGTCATGTTATCTTTCTTTCAGTCATATCAGCCGGGAAAAAATACAAATAGACATGTGTACTCACAAACACACACACACACGCACACACACATACACCACTATATAGCGAGTAATTCTAGTTTGAAATCACAGTCTCTGAATTAATTCATTCTTTCGTCTCCAAGCTACAATACGTAAACTGGTGCCATCTTTATGGAATTGAATTCTTAATATCAAGAATTACCATCGCTTTAGAACAGAAAATCATTTCTTGATATCAAAGTCCAATTCTTGATATCAAGAATTACGAATAAATGTTAAAACGGCTTGCCATGGACACGCATGGACGTTCACGCACAAGTCCCTAATGAAACTCGCTACGTCGCCAACAATGATTTGTGCACCTTGATTGTTCAAACGACGTGATGTATTTCAAGAAAACTGAGGATTTCCAAATGCGTAGGCGTTGTGGAGTTAGAAGATGTGTTAAATAATATCTCTCTCTCTCTCTCTCT
>BEXV01000732.1:29680-42109 GCA_003118195.1 Hemicentrotus pulcherrimus
CCCCCCCCCCCCCCTCTCCCATATGGTAAAGTCATTTCTTACATTTCTCTTGCCCCAAGACTCACTGAGAGACTAGGGGGATATTTCATGATGGTATTATAAAGTATTCCCAATAAACTCTACAATTACTTTTTTCCTTCCATATCACCGTCCTCTATTTCCTGATCCTTTTCTGAGAAGCACCGATGCACTTCTTTGCTTGTCCTTACTTTTAAAAGTTTTTTTATAAATTGAGATTGCTTGTATTTTAAAGAAAAGGTTTGTATATTTTTGTAAACCATTGACTAGCAATGAGAACCTACTGAACAGGAATTGATTTTTTTTTGGGGGGGGGGGGCTATCATTGGGCACTAGTAGTCGGTGTCATTCTTACTTCCTTTGTCTCTGTATGTTTTTGTTCTCATTTCACTATGCCTGGAAATGAAATAAACCAAACTAAATAAATAAAGAGTCACATTAACAATAAACTACAAAGTAACCACTATCTTTGGTGAGGCAGTTGGTGCACAGTAATTATATCAATCACATCGCTGAATACACAAGCTGATTAATCAATGTGCATGAATTTACATGTGACAAACATAATAGCATACAATTTACACATCTTTTTAAACATTTTTTTTACAACAAATTAATGTTTACATAACAAATAAATCCAAGAGGAAATTGGCCCAAACTGGCACTCGCAGTTGTGAAAAAGTACATGAGGGAAACACTAAGATATTTTTCACACCTATTTTTTTTCCTTCGAAAAATTTCGAAAATTTGTTATTGTAAGTGACTACTACGAAAAATGTTGCAAGTACAATAGTGAGACAAAATAGTTGGTGTATTATGTCATAGTCAAAAGTCCGCTTGTTTAGTGGATGATAAAACTGACAATAAATTCACATCTTATCATTGTTCTATAACGGTAACTTTTTCCATTTTAGATAATCCTTCCTAATAATGTTTCACAATGATATATACACATATAAGGCACTATCAAATCATCCCTATGACCCCATCACTCCGCCAAAGTACATCAAAAAGAAGCATGCATGGAGGTTAACGAGATAAAGTGGGATTTACAATTACATCACACATACACACACCAATTCTATCATGCATAAAAAGAGTGTATTTCAAAGAAACAAAACAAAACAAAGAAACAAGAAGCTAAAGAAAGAGAGCAAGAGAAATAGAGAGAAAGAAAAAAAGTGGCTCTCAACTAAAATACATTTGTAGTTTATAGAATAGATGAAGAAAATAAGGTAAGAATGGCATTATTCTATCTATTTTTTTCACATTTCCGAATACATCATCACACATCAAAACAACTTTCAGAACAAGATGGCTGCCATGGATTTTCTTGGAAAATGACAAGCATTTGCAAATATCTGGAAAGGTCACTAAAATACAGTGTCTGCTCAGAGCCAGAACAGTGATATCTGATATCAAACAACATACAGATGGTATGCTCAAAACTCTCAAAAGGATTTGGTTTCCATTACAAATCTTATAGACAATATAAGAACACACAAATGACATTTACTGTTCTTCATACAGGTATTGATTTATCTACATTGGCAGTGTGGAATGGTATGGGGGTGTGGTTTGAAGTTAGGCAGCACACACATCACAGCTGAAGGAGGGTTATACCATTAGGGTTTCCTTCGTTTGGTTCTAGGACTCTCAGGCACAGAGGGTGCTGACCGTCTCATCGTCCCTCTGGAAGTGGACTGCCCTCTTGAGTTGGAAGATGTGGACATTGGAATCGGAGAATGATCCGTGCTTGAAGCTTCCGCCAATTCTGTGATCAAGGACGAGGGGTAGAGACACAGAAATAATAACAACATTCACCAAGTCTATAAACCAATGATAAGNAAATTTGCATGTTTGTAGATATTTACGTAAGGAACAAGATGGTATAATTAGTTTTTTCCTAATATGCACATTTTTGTCATTATTGCCTTATCAATTAACTCTACATATTTGTCTGCAGACTTGTGGAGAATCATAAAAATATATTGAATAAATGTTTCCTTCATCTCGAATTCACAAGGTTACATTATTTTGATGATATTTGAAAATGCATAGGTTAATTTGCATAAATTATGAATACGCATTCATGAATATCAAATCTGGAAATATATAGGGATCTAGAATCATTACAAAAATTGTAAGACTCCACTTTTTGAATGTTAATTGAAACTCATATTCATATGAAATTTCTTTTCTAACACAAAATAGTTATTTTGATGTGATTAATAATCGTAATTTATGCAAATTCAATGTGATTTTCAAATATTTATTTTCTTTTGTAATTTATTGTTTTTTATTTCTTATTATATCTATTGTTTTATTTCTAATGTATTCTTTTGCTCTGGAATACATCAAGTTACTTTGAGAAACATATAAAAGCAATTTGATACCAATTCATATCTCCCACTTAGGAAGAAATACATCTAAACCTGTATCCACATTTCTGCTTGTACTGTACATGAATATATGCAATTATAGCATATTTTTGATGACATGCGCATACTAATTGTTATGTAACACCTTACAGGTATATTCGATTTAAACAAAAATGGTATCAAAATGTGCGTAAGACTTGAGGGGAAAAAGTCATGGAACGACAATTCAAAATTCCAAACGGTTGCGGCGCGATCTTTTAAGATGTCGAGGGGGGTGGGGGGGCCTCCCAGTACAGTAAGGGTTAACACCTGGGTGGGGAGTGGCAATTGTAGATTAACCTATGTGGACCATGTGATCCATGACGTACGTATCCATTAGACCACGACACCTCTACTGCACATGGCTTAGAAATTCTGGAAGACATGAACCAACTAGTAACTGGTCTACTGATTTGAACTCTGAAAGGCATATATGGACTTACTGAGTTTCTGGTTGATAAGGGCAAGCTGTTCCTCATCCTCCTGGCAATCCCGTTGCTTGGTAACCATATCCTCTGATCTAAGGGATGACTCCTGGACCTTGTACTCTAGCTGAGCCTGCTCACGACGTTTTATGGCATGCATGATCTGCTCTAGGATTGCTGTATTATGATTAAAAGCAAAACTATAAATTTGCTTATGATTCAAAATTCCCTAAGGATACTTAATGCAGATGGTACTGAATCTTAATCTTAATTGAAATTGTGAATTAATTTGTAATAACAAATTCAAGAACTAAAGGAATTAGTCATATAATGCATACTAGAGTAACGTTATCAGTCTTGTAAAAAATGTAGAAAACATACATGCAGATAAACTATATTTTGTGAATAATTGTGTCTTATCCTCTTTGCTAACTGTTTAAGACAAGGAATTTTCAAGTGGGCATGTCTGGGCCCATCCCATCAAATAGTTTCAACTGATCCATAATGATTGCAAATCCTCCAAGCAATCACAAAGTTGAAATTGCCTGTCTCATATCTACATTGTAGCAATCGATTTTGTTAGTGAGGTGATCTTGCCAAATAGACGATCAATTGATCAGTTAAGACTGGAATAACATTCAAAATCTTGCTGATTGTCTATAAAGCACTTATTGGTCAAGCTTCCACTTATATCAAAGAACTGTAAAATTTCAAAATTAATCAACACAATCGCAACTTGCACAGTTCCCAAGACACTTTGTTGCTGCAGATCCCATCTATCAAAACAATAATAGTGATCAAGCATTTGCTTGTGCAGCTCAAAACTCTGGAATAACTTAACCATTGGAAGTCAGGAAATCACCATCTGTGAATGTCTTTAATCAAAACTAAAAGCACATCTTTTTAATTAACTGTAAATCTAAGCAGTTCTCTAGTTCTGGTTAAAAAAAAGAAAATTAATCTCACAGAATCAAACAAAACATACACTGAATATTCAAGATTACAAATAAATTACATGTGCCAAGCAATTTTGGAAGAAAATGTGTACTGGCTGAGTAATGAGCATAGAAAGACAAGGATTTGTGTTGTCCCATATATAGCTTTCTGTGCACAGTGTTTGCTACTTTACCAAGACTGGGCCAAATTTATTATGATTTTGATGACTCCAGAACCTCGCAGTGCACACCAATACTTACATGCTACATGATCAACTGTTTCTGATCCATTCCACACCATTTATTTCACAATGCAATTTGCATTACCAAAACTCACCTTTATCTATAATGTTGGATAGTTTCTGCGCTCTATAAATGTATTATTATTATCATTAGTACTCTCTCTGTCTATGAGGACTCACCCATCTGCTTCTCCAGTGATTCTAACTGTTTGGGAGGAGGTTCCCCAAAGACACATCCCCGAAGGTCTGAAGGACATCGGTTCTGAAATCCTCCAAACTTTCCATTCCCACGGATACGATTGCCGTCGCGGGTGAGAAGTGTGGGGCAGTGGATGTGCTTCACAATCTGAAGGAGGGAGAAAACAGAGTACAAATATGGTATGAAACATGGTTTCCAATTTGAGATCCACAATACTTTTTTCCACTTTGAGATCCATAATACTTTTTTCTTCCAATTCAAATGGACATTTATTCATCTACAATCTTTCTTGGATTGCCTACATGTTTGATGGAGCTAGGATTTACAGAAAAATGTCTTTACCGTATACTCTCAAGCATCTCAGAGTAAAGTGAGTACCATTTTCAGCACTGGAATAAGATGACATGAGACAATTTTACATTTTCAGAAATAAAAGAGGCATTTCCTTCTTTTTTTCTTGCAAAGCGATGAGATTCCTTTGACCATAAAAACCATCCTAAACACAATCAAAATATAATGAAAATAAAACCATATCTATGAACTTACTGACTGTCTGTATGCTGTTGCGTCATCTAGAGTATCTAAGAGTACAGTATCTTGAAGCAAGAGACTGAAGGCTGTACAAACAAAATAGGAAATATATAAATTATGTTGTAATAACAATGATTAAACGATTGTATGGTATATGTAGACCAAGCTGCTCTGGACCCACCCCATATTAAAGCTCCAGAGAATTTGACTTCCATGACACATGCTTGGGTGACAATTACTGTGCGGGCAATTACTAACATTGGTCAAATTCCAAACTTCAACCAAAAATCACTAAAAATCTAAACAATTTGAGGTAAAGTCAATGTCAGTCATAATCCTAGCCCCTGTAATATGAAAAAGGATTTGTTACTGCTATCACTATAATCACTGAACTGTTAATACTACCGTGTATAAATCACACCTTTTTGCCGCCGAAAAAAATTCAAAGTCGGGTGGTGCGGTTTATACACGGTACATTTTTTAAAAAGTTTCTATTTATTTCCCTCCACCTGGCGCTATGCCTGGCAATGTCTCCCAGCTCAGTAATCGGTGTGTTGACTCACCACTAGGAGCCAGGACAACACTCAAATTTGTCGGTCATCTTGGTTTGAAACACAAATTTGTCTGTCACAGCAATATGTAGTTTATAATAATTCCTACACACGGTGTACCACAAGATTCTATCCTAGGTCCTCTACTGTGTTTAAATTTGCATTAATGATCTTACACATTCAGCTGCACCTTGCAGTTAAATGAAAGGACTTTTTTCTTCTTTTTTTTTTTTCTTTTTTTTTAAGGGCGAAAAAGAGGGGTGCGGTTAATGCATGAGGGTGGTTTATACAATGCTCATTACGGTACTTCTATTTCAAAAATAGTACAATCAGCATCCATCTTTCTCTTGGACTGGGTTGGTGGAGGGAAAGGCAAATGCATTAATTAAAGTATAATATTTGGTTTTGTGCACAGTTAATGTTTACATTATTGCAATGTCCTTGCTATTGAAACGATTTTTTTTTTAATTTTTATTTGGAGAGAGATTTCTTTTCCTAGAATAGACCCATCTCTCGTGATTTCTACTGAGTCTCACCTATCCTACAATTCGCTTCATGACCTGTGAACCTTAAAAGGTGCCTTGCATACACAGGGTTGCCTGATGGGGTTTGACCATGCTTCATGGGTACTCTCTTGTGTGGTAGAGGCCTGTCAAGAAACATAAACAAAAATATAGTGAACAAAGTTCAAAAGTATGACTATTGGAAGTAAAAGCTTGTTAACATGCACCGTAATGCCTCAGTCACATTTTCTACTGCGGCCGTGGGGTCTCAAATATCTACGGCCAATAATTAATATAGAGCCCCTGCAGCATTCCCATAGTCACATAATGTAGTAGTCACATGTTAGGGTAGCTGCACTTTGTATCTTGAATTTGTGGAGACAGAAAACTTGCGGCTGCCGTACAGCCTTTCCTTTCCTGACCGCAAATCAGATTATGGAGCAATTCATAATATCTTACACAGTCCAGAGTATATCCACTACAGACTAATTTGCCACAAAAAATAATGCATTACTACACCAAGTGACTTTAAAACGCAAAGGTAAAAGTATATGTATCAATAAGGTAAATATCTTTATACATAAGAATCGTAATTGTAAGTGCATGAACATTCCAATTTTGTTACAAGACTAAAGTATCATCTCAGTGCATAATTGACAAGGTATTAGAAAAAGCCTTCGTCTATCCTATCGAAGAGAGAAGCACAGATTAAGACTGGACAATGTTTGCACTCACTTGTCCCACTCAGTCAGGCCCTTTTTGTAGATTGACTCGATGGGTAAAACCTGTTGGCGCCCTCTTGTGTTTGCAAAGACTTCCTTAGCTTTAGTGACTGTAGTGGTGAGGACACAGTCCATGTCTGAGGCCATATGCCATGATAACACATAGGCATCATTCTCTTCTTCTACCTCAACCAGATGTGCTACCTGTGGAGTAAGGGGGAGTTAGAGACGGTCAAATTAATATGTGGGATTACATACTGATAATTAGAGCCATATAAAAACGCTTTCTTCTTCCTACTTTTACATGAAAGATGAGTTGTCCATTGAAAATGATTCAGCTGTGTGAGGGGTATAGTTAACCTAGGGGCCTCATTCAACTACAAATATCGCAATCTGTATGGCACAAAGCGAATGTATCCCCCGGCAGCGGCAGTGATTTTGTGTCATCCTTATGTTCAAATGAGGGACAAAGTTCCCCTCTCCCCTCCCTGAAACAAAAGGATGACATAGAGATCACCACTAGTGGCTCAGACTATTGTCAAGACTAGGAGCAGCATCACAAAAATAATATGTGTGTAGAATAGAGTATAATGCATCTTTGTAGAAAATTTGAAAGAAATTTGTCAAGAAATGTGGCAGAAAGAGTAGGACAGCCACCAAAATATGACCTTTGAACCTATAACAGATGGAACACAGGTGGCAGCATCACAAAACACTAAAGATGTGTAGATTGTACTAAGAAACACCTCCATACAGCATTTAAAAGAAATCCGTAAAGAAATATGGCAGTTAGAGCGCATCAAAGACAAATACGACCTTTGACCATATAAAAGAACAATGAGGGCAGCATTGCCCAAAAGTGTAGATTGTACCAAAATACATTTCTAATTCTCTATACAAAGATTGAAAGAAATCCATCATGACACTAGACATCCACCAAAATATAACCTTGTGACCCTATAGAAAACGGAACACTGGGGGCGGCATCACCAAAAGTTGTAGGTGAGTAGAATATACCAAGATACACCTCCATACGAAATTTAAAAGAAATCCGCCAAGGAATCATGCAGTTAGACTGCAAACTAGAGTGCCACGAAGACATCTATCAAAATATGACCTTTGACCCATCAAAGACGGAACACTAGAGGCAGCACCACCAAAATCAGTAGGCTTGTAGATTATACTATGATACACCTACATACAAAATTTGAAAGAAATCCGTCAAGGAATGTGGCAGTTAGAGCGCACACAAAAATATGACGTAGCGGCGGCGTAACGCTGCAGAATCTACAGTACCCCACCGGCATGCTGCCGGGGGATACAATTATAAATACTGTAAGGGTGCGTGACCAAGAAAATGTGTATAAAGGGGTGTTTTTCTATAGATTGGACGCAGTGACACAGTGTTGAGGAGTTAAAAAACAACAATTTTCAAGAAAGAGGGTACTTTTTCAAGATCCTCCTATACACGTTTAGGGGTATTTTCTAGATCCCGACTACGAATTGAAAGCTGGTCGAGTGGCATTACGTCAGCTTGCTTAACATTGCTAATGTAAAATCACATACAGAAGCATATACTTCGCGTACCAGCATGTGACATGCTTGTTTACGACCGGCGTTTACAACAAAAATCATGGGGAGGGGTTGGGAGCTTTCACCCAAGATAAATTTTGTTTTGTAATTTAAACCAATGTATTACACATGTCACATCTCTTTATCTGTCAAATGGTGGGGCTCGAACCATTGGCAGAGGGAATCCAAGCCCCCCCCCCCCTTCCACCCCCACCCCTACTGGTTTATTGCCGTTTGGCTAACAACTAATTCATCTACTTCCCAATTCGTTTATTCCCAAATGATCAACACCCAGCATGTCTCCTATCCACATCCACATGGTATAATAATCATTTAAGCATAAATAATAATTATTGTTAAAGGATAATTAGACGAAACAGGCATCAGATAAACTGGGAATTAGACTAACTGTTTATTAGACTAAATGAGCAATAGATCAGATTTGAACTAATTGGAGATTGGACCAGATGGTCATTAAAGCAAATGATAAAGAAGACAAATGATTATTAGACCATATGCATAGTACCCGTAGATGGGCTGGGTGTAGATCATGTGGGAATATACTAATTGGATAGTACAGATGAAACGATTGAAAATTAACAAAAATTAACAGTTAGCTACTTAAATTCCATAATATAAGTGTAAAATATAAATGAAGAAAGACAAAAAACAGAAACTAGACATCGGTAGTAACTACATACCTTTCCAAGTATTTCACCATCCCGGGTCTCGTATCGCGGCATCCCGCATTTCCTTCTAGGTTTGTTCCTCACCTCTTCCATTGTTTTTTTAATAGATATCATCATTTCTTCCGCACCTTTTCTCTACAACATAAAACAGAAGCAAATCATTAGATAAGTTTCTTACTCCTCTAAATCCCATATTCACTGATCAATTTATACAGTTTGATGTTGTATAAAGAATATTTGCTTTAATTGAGTGGCCATCTATATATATTTACGCTTGCAATTCCGTTCCAAATTTTTTGTATTGTACTACTTCTTTGGTTGTTATTTCCGTTCTTCAGTCTGCCCATTTAAAAATAAAGTTAGAACGTATATTCTCCAAGTATCTTGCACATACCTTTATTAACATTGTATTAACCGCCCTAATGTATTAACCGCACCCCTCTTTTTTCCCCTCAAAGAAAATTAAAAAATAAAAGTTGTGCGAGGGAGAAAAAAAATTGTTAAAATCGTTGATGTTACTGGCTTTTAAGACAAAAGGTAAGCCGACTGTAAAAAAGAAATGGATTAAGAAAATGATTGCCCATACCACCATGGCAGCATTTAAGGGAAAAATGAGAGACAGATCGCGGGAGAGAAGGCATGCCGACGGAAAGCAAGAAATGAATGAAGAAAATAATTGCCAATACCACCCACGTTTGAGAAGAAAAAAGAGACATAGATCTAAGTGAAAACAATCGCTGATATTTAATAAGGCTTTATAACAAGAAATGAGCAGTCGGAAAGAAGATAAAATATGAAAACTAAAAGTAAGAAAGTTATCACTGATACAAATCAGTACGGCATATCGCACCAGGAAACAAAATGTCTTATGATAAACAAAAATGTGTCAGCCCAACAAGAATATTATTCGGCTGTGAAAGCCTGCTATGGTATTAGCTTGATTAATCGAGCAAGACGCGTACAGTGGTGTACCAAAAATCCTAATGAATGACTTAGGCAATACCATTCATCAAATTAATAATAGTATTTAAAATTATACAACATACTCCCCCCTTTCGAGAAGTCTCTGAATAAAATATTAGTCATAAATCATCACATCTATCTCTTAAAACTAAAAAACACATTTGATCCCCTTTATTATCCCCCCTGACGAAGTTGGAGGGGATATAGTAATATTGCCGTCTGTCCTTCCTTCCGTCCGTGCGTCCGTAACAAATTTGGTTTCCGATCGATAACTTCCGATCGATAAAAGGACTCGAGTCAGAGTCCTTCTAAGGACTCCTCAAACCTCCCTCTCTCTCTCTCACACATGGTGCAACCGCAAACCTACTGTATAACTTCTGTAATGTTTGGCAGATTTTAATAAAATTAGATATGAAGGTACATGATATCAAAATACAGGCTAAGGTCAATTTCTGAGTATGTAGGTCACATTATATATGTGAATCTGGTTTCCGATCCATAACTTTAGTATTGTTTGACAGATTTTATTGAAATTTGATATGAAGGTACATTGTATCAAAACACAGCCTAAGTTCAATTTCTGAGTATGTAGGTCAAAGGTCATAGCTCATCAAATATGCGAATTTGGTTTCCGATCCATAACTTTAGTATTGTTTGAAAATATTGCATATTTGTAGGTTCACGACAAGTATTTATGGACAAAATATCTTTAGAAAAACGACTGTTATTTTCATCGTCACGCATTTCTTCATATTACTTCATGTACCATCACACGTGGGGCAATGCCCATTCCTATCCACCGGACGTACTTCAATAATCCCAACACAATTATGATTGACAGAGCACTATTCCAGGCCCAAAATTTCAAATTTCACATCATAGGAATTACATGAAAATTATCAGATACAAGATTATAATATAACATTCATATTAGATATATTTTTTCTGATGACAGAACTTCCAGTGGATGATTTGAAACGCGTTGTAAACGAGTGTCATTTTCAGGACGATGGTATCTATCTAAGCCAACAGCTTCAGGATATTTGTCGCATATCGTTTTGAAGATTACATTGTCCTGTACATGTACATCAATAATATTTCCTGCGATAATCATTGACAAATCTGCATTTTGGAGGACATCCCCCCCCCCCATCCTCGGCTGATGAACGCGGAGATTGTAAATTACCTGGAATTTGCAACATGATTCATGTCTGTACGGGTGTATAAACCGCACCCTGACTTTCGATGTTAACCGGCGGTAAAAAAAAGTCTGGTTAATTCACCATTAATTACAGTAATAGTTTCCTGCATTTAAAGAATATAGTGTGTCCTCACCGTTGCTACCTGTGCTGGCCGGACTCCAAAGAGTTTCAACTCTCCACGTAACTTAATCTCATGTTTGGCAGCTTCCTCAGCAGATTCTGTCCGAAAAGCACACAAAAAGTAAATAGCACACTAAATATGAAACAAATATTTTTCCCTAGGGGTAGAATAAAAATAACAAAATATGGAAAACAGTATTTCTTCAAATAATATAAACTTCTTACTCTGACAAAAAGTGTGATCGCATGTTAACAAGATACCTCCCTACCCCACTTTTTGTCCAGACCATGCATAAAACTACAGTTATGTCAATGATGGGTATTTGTTAATGGAAAGTTCCATTCAAGTGTTGCAAACATTGGTCCCATTATAGAATAACCAATTCATCAACTTTGTAATATTGAATGACTACAAATACAATGGGGGGGGGGGATGTGAGTCTGTTGGAGATTATTCTTTGAGTAGCTCTTTCCAGTGGTGATTTTTTTCAGAGGTGATAGTTCAGGGGGAGAGGAAGGTTGTCCTAGAATCTAGTTTATGTGTGTGTATGTTCAGGGGGAAGTGGCTCTTATAAGCAAATGGTCTGGATGGGGCTTTTTCTTCACTCCTTGTCCTTGTCATTCCCTCTCTTCTCTTTCCAAGATATCACATGAGGACCCTGTTTCGTAAAACTTGATATCAATAACAAGTTACAAGCTACTGTTATAAGCTACTGAAATCCTGGCATCTGATTGGCTGAAAGCGAATTTGTCATAGAAATTTAGTGTTTGTTATAGATATAAAGTTTTAAGACACGGGCACCTAACCCGCCTACCTCCTAACTCTTGAAAATATCCTAGACATGCCCCTGTGCGCCATTACCTTTGAACATCTGTAGAAGCTCCTGTTTCCCTTCAAACATTGATTTGTATGCACTGATAGAAGCACTGAGTGTGTCTCTCTCCTTCGACAGCTGAGACATCCGTTGCTGCTTCTTGGCATCTGGGTACAAGAATAGAAATTGAGTTTAATGGATGAACTCAGTCGGTAGAGCAGTGGTCTCGTAATCCGGTGACCCGGGTTCGAAACCAAATCGATGAGCAAGTGCCCATTGGTAAGGCATTAATCCTCATTACCAGGTCCCTCGGAGAGGACCTAAAACAGTTGGCCATCTGGTTGCTTACTAACAAGAATTTATGCTTTCTTAGCAGTCAGGTAAAAAAACTACCACCACCACATCCAAGTTTTAACAAAAATCACAAATCACAAAATAGGTAAGAAAAGCTTGCCTAGCATCATGAGCACAATTCAATATTCTTAAAATCAATACATGACTTTTTCTTGGGGGGGGGGGGGG
>BEXV01000732.1:42220-55010 GCA_003118195.1 Hemicentrotus pulcherrimus
AAAAAAAAAAAAAAAAAAAAAAAAAAAAAATTTGACAACGGCGGGATACGAACCCGGGCCGGCACATGTGGATTGGCACCCGAAAGCCAGCGCCTTAGACCGCGCGGCCATCGCACACCGATGCCATACCAAGCAGTTTTTTGTGATGTATACATTGAAATGGATTCAAATGGCGACTTTGCGTGCTGGATACTTCGCGGCAGGTCGTTAATCGGCCCCTTCTTTTACATTTGCTATGTTTTGGCACGAACTTAGATCAAGATCTATCGGCAGATGTTGTTTTTGGAAAATTATTTTCGTCTTCATGTCAACAATGCAAGATAAAATTCTCAGTAAAATGTGTGGAAATGTCCTGTACCATTCGTAGTCCCATATGTTCAAATTAGTGCTGGTTTTGACTTACTTTTTGTTTTGTTTTTGGGTGCAACGTGTATAAACCGCACCCCCGACTTTGACATTTTTTCGGCGGCAAAAAGGTGTGGTTTGTACACCGTTAATTACGGTACATAACATAAAGGACTAGCTTCATACTTCCATTCTTCCATAAAATCATTTAACAAATAACTATATATTTATTACTTTTTTTCAAATGTGTGAAATTCATTGGTATATTGAAAATGTTACCAATGTAGACGCCAACAGTCAAAATCATAAATAGTATTTTTGGAAGTGTGCTGAAGTATCTAAGTTGTGTGAAACTTGTGAAAATATTCAAACCACAAACAAAAACAAAAACTTTTAAGTTTTCAATGCGTCTGTACTAAAAAACTACTTCTAATGATAATAATACTTCTACTTTAGAAAAAATAAATGTAGTGGTAGCATTTTCTGGTATTGTAATGAATACAATTTAATGATTAATTTAATTGTACACACAGGAAAGTAGTGGTGTCATAGTCGAGCGAATCAATCACTTGACTGAAAATGCAAAGGTCTTTGGTTTGATCCCTGACATAGCACTTTGTCCTTGAGCAAGGTATTTTGATCTACATTACTCCTCTCAACCAGGTGTCAATTGGTTACCTGCTAGGATGCCAATGACAATGTGGTTGGATTAGCATTCGCAAGAAGGCGACTAGCTGGAATGCTCCCCAGGGAGTGGAGAATATAAACTGTAATGTGTAAAATATTAATTGAATCGCGTATTTTCATCAGGTAAATATGCTATAAAGAAACCGGTAATAGCATTACAATCATTGTTATTCTAAGAAAACATAGGCAGGTGTTTTGATATTGAAATTGTTCTTACCATTATAAAACAGAAATGGCTGGATGTACGGCTTCACTTGAGGCCCCTTACTCTTCAATGTGAATTGTAATTTATATTCACTTCCATCATGGCCTGGCGTATCCTCTTGAATTGAGATGTTCTGAAATGAAAAATAAAATTTGAATTAACCAACCTGCTAATGATTTCAGAGGATATGTCCTCCTTTGTTCTGCACACTGAAGTTCAAAATCTGAAGATTGTATCTTTTCAAGGAATAATAACATAACTAGTAAATAACAAACAAATTAGTTAAAAGAAAGAATGTTCACCAATTTTGTGACCAAAACCTCTAAAACTGAACAGGAATCATTAGTAAGACAGACAGTTGTCTTGTTTGTAATATCATTGGTTGGCAAATTTAAAGGGGAGGGGAGGAGGAAGAAGAAGGAGAGGGGGAGAGGGAGGGAGAGGGGGATGAGTGGAAGGAGGGGGGAGGGAGCGTGGAAGGAAGAGAGAGGGAAGGGAGAGAGGGGTGGAGAAGGAAGGGGCAAGGTGAGGGAGGGGAATGAGGAAGGGGAGGGGATGGAGGAAGGGTAGGGGAAGAAGGAAGGAAGAAGTGGATGAGTGGAAGGAGGGGAGGAGGAAGGAGGGGAGGAGGAAGAGTGGAAGGAAGAGAGAGGGAAGGGAGAGAGGGGGTGGAGAAGGAAGGGGTACGGCGCGGGAAGGGAATGAGGAATTTATAGGGGAGGAGAAAGAAAGAAAGGGGAAGAAGGAAGGAAGAAATGGATGAGTGGAAGGAGGGAGTGGAAGGAAGAGAGAGGGAAGGGAGAGAGGGGTGGAGAAGGAAGGGGTAAGATGCGGGAGGGGAATGAGGAAGGGGAGGGGTGGAGGAAGGGAGAGAGGAAGGAGTTGTACTAGACTCACCTGTATGAAGCCAATACCTTTATCCAGCGGGAACTGCATCATACTCTTATTGCCTTGGAGTTTAGGCAGCTCAGCTCCATTGTTGCCTTTCATATGGACTTCAATGTTACCCGTCAAATCTTTGCCGGTCAAATTCCCAAATTCATCCTACAAGTACCACAAAGAAGAAAATTTACTTTGAACCCCATACTTGATGATTGTTTGGCCTAACTGCTAAGAGGGCATGTGTATGCTTGTAAATAAGCAGCCAGGGGACCGATTGTAAGTCCTCTTCAAAGGACTTGGTAATGAGGATTGATGTATTACCAAATGGCATGAGCACATTGACTTAGATTTGAACCTAGAGCCTCAAGCTTATGAGAACGAACGGACAACCCGAAAACATAATGCCTCCAGCTACTTCGTAACGGAGGCATAAAAAGCATGAAACAGACAGGTGCCAGGGCTTAAAATCAAGCAAAATCATTTCATTTAAGACATCCTTGTTTAAAAATGCTCATGCGTGGGTATATAGTCATTGTAAAGTAGGCAACTTGGCGATCACTACATAACACTTAAC
The DNA here is from genome assembly GCA_003118195.1 of Hemicentrotus pulcherrimus. Taxonomy (NCBI): domain Eukaryota; kingdom Metazoa; phylum Echinodermata; class Echinoidea; order Camarodonta; family Strongylocentrotidae; genus Hemicentrotus; species Hemicentrotus pulcherrimus. The sequence goes on from BEXV01000732.1 coordinate 44,914, forward strand.
TGACGGGCATTACGCTCCTGTGCGTACATCTGTGTGCTGCCCTCTATATACCCATGCATAAGAAAGTATAACCTGTTTGATCTAAATTTGATATAACACACATTTTCAATAGACTCTAGCCAAAGTTACCTTGGCTCAATTTTCAATGAGTTTATTTGAATATGGTACAGCCTGATCAGATGAAAGAAAAGACTTACCACAAGCTGTAGCTTCAGAGCTTTAATGAGAGTCCTGCTGTGTGCTCGAGGTGTATTGGAGACAGTGGGTGTAGGCGGGGCTATCTCTGGGATCAGTTTCACTGGTGGACCAGGCTGGATGTCAAACCCAATCTGAATGGATTCAAGAAGAAACACAGTCACAAATACGAACACAGGTATTGAGGATGGGGAACATCTTGTGTAATAATTATTTGTTTTATTTACTAATGTAAAGCGCTTTGAAATTGTTAATGTAAAGGCGCTATATAAATAACAATATGTATTTGAGCTGCCAACCTTGTACGACCAAAAAAAGGAATCATGATGGCAAAAAAAAGGAATTTCAAGCAAAACAAAACTTACAACCACGCGCGAAACAATTCCAATGCTTCTTTTTGAGAATACTTTTCTATTCAAGTATGTTTCAACCTTAGTTTTCTATTGAATTTGTGATCAAAATGACATATCAGGGCAGTTGTTTGATGTGCGGTATGTAAACAAATTAAAATTGAAAAAAATTGAAAAATTGAAAAATTGAAGAAAAAAAAAATGAAGAAAAAAAAAAGAAAAAAAAAAGTATTTTGTGAAGAAAAAAAACGTAATTGGGATTAAAAAACGAAATGGTTGGCAGCTCTGATGTATGTATGTATCTCTACAAGTCTATTGCATTGTAGACTGAGGCCAGTTTACGTGAAAGCCCCCTTTTATAGGGGTTTAAACAAAACACACATCACTATGCTGGAATTGAGGATTGATAACATCTCGTATGATTTCTAGAAATTGTGTGTATTACAGACTGTATCCAGTTTTCATAACAACCTTAACCCTGTTCTTACTGGGAGGAGGAGGGTTAATTTGACACCCTCTGTACGAAACACATGACTGCCGCATGACAGCCATGAGGAATTGGTTAATGTAGAAAATTCACTGTGGAACAATTGTTGCCAGTGCATGTGTCGTAGTAAATTACCTTGGTGGGGTTACCCTACATTACAACCCAACCCCCCCCCCCTTTCCTCCCTATCCTTTTCCCTACTCACCGGTTCAGAGTAGAGCATCTGTTGATCTAGGGAAGCTTGAAAGATTATCCAATGCATGCATGCCTCTTGGGGTAGTTTTCGTTTTCTACAAAGTAAAAACAATAGATGGAGCTACATGTACTACCTTAGCATTATCTATAGAAATTCTTAGTTTTCAGTAATTGTATAGTGGTGGGGAAAAGATGTTTACACCTCTAAGGCTATTTTCCATTACCTTCACATCATTTATCATATATTTCTGTTCATGGGTCTTTCCCTCAAATTTACAGTCAAATTGTGGTCCAAAATGTTTTAATATATTGATATAAAGTGATAAATAGATAATAATTTATAAAAAGTAATATGGAGATAATACAAAGGTACATATTACAAAATTTGATCTGTGATTCAAAATATTTTTTTTCTGGCTAGCCTTACTGGGCAAGAGTCTCTTTCAGTTAACTTCACAGTACACACTGATTTGTTTGGCTGAAATTCTGAAAGCAAATATCTAATAATATAATGATGTGCTCTTTGCCTCCTTCACAAACCCAATCTTACTTTGTAAACTTGGTAACATGGTAACATTCCCCCTAGGGACAGATTGACACCAGCAGGCAGCATGGATACATGGGCATACAAAATTTGAAACTAGTCGAGACCAAAAAAATAGTATTCATCAAAACAGACCCTAAAATCTCAAGCCAGAACACATAAAAAAAAGTATAAGTGGAGGCCTGCCCTAGGTAAGCAAGAAGTTGAGTTTGTAGTAGAAGTCTTAGAAAGTTTTCATTTTGTGTTTCTCACCTGCAGTAGAAATGACCTTCCCTATCCTCCTCACTCGGCTTGTCCATGTCTGTAATTAGCGCCCTCTGTGGTGGCGGACCAGAGTGTTGATCGTTAGTAGCAGACTTCCACAGCCTCATGGAAATCTTCTTGTGAGGGATGTTGGTCATGGTACTCTCATCAGCAGCAATTACAGAGATGTCAAAATCTGGGATATCAAGTTTTTAATTTGTTACAGTTAAAACATGTTGAGGTAACTGAATTGAGTATAACACAGTTAACAACCTGCTATTTTGGTACAGCCAATAAGTTCATCGTCATTATGATTGCTATCCCTTCCATCTTGATGTTCCCACTATTTTCTCTCAATCCTTTCCATTAGTAGTAGTAGTAGTGGTAGAATGGTTTTATTAGAACAACTGCAAAATGGTAGAACAAAAGCTAAATTACACTGCAAGATTTCCAAGCTCAGTTTTAAAAAGCATTTCAATAAAACTTATAAATAGACAAGTACAAATAATACACAGTAACATAGATCATAATTTATTACATATTCCATACTTGCAAACAAATTGATGATACAAATAGAATAGATTCCTCATTATTATTATTTTTGTAATCATTGATAAGTGAGGAATATTAATATTCTAAATCGAAATTGAGGCTGATTAATTGGGTTATAACAAGTAAATACTGGAGATTTGTATAATGATGTTTTAAGTGCCATTTTCACCACTACCATCATCATCATCATCATCAACAACATCATCGTCACCATCACCATCATCACCATCATCATCATCATCATCATCATCATCATCATCATCATCATCATCATCATCATCGTCGTCGTCGTCGTCATTGTCATTAAGCTCACTCCTGTACTAACCTGGAAAAGGATCCCCAGCAATGTAGACACTCCCCTTTTTGTAGTCCACCTGAAGTTTTTGTGCCTTCTTGGGATCTGGCTTGAGTTGGACAGCCAGTCCAGCACTCAATAGGGTTGATCTTCCCATGGACATCTTTGCATGTAGCATGTACTTCCCACTGTTAGGTTACAAGATAATGGATACAGGTGAGATGTTTGTTTCTAAATTTATCTTAATATATCTGTTACCATCACGGGTCAAATCCCTTTCGTTTCAAAGATTTATTTCTGCAAACATTTTGTATAGCTCATTTTTTAGCACGACTTCCACCAAAGTTAATCATAAAAATCATGACAGTTCATGATGAAGGCTGCAATTCACTACTCTACTTGATGGATAACATGAATCTACTCACCAGGGACCAGATAAGGTAAGCTTCCCAAAGGTAACTTGACCATCACTGAATGGCCTTGCCATCAGTCGTGCAGTCGACGATACCTGCATGCAGACAAAATAGAGAATGGTAACATGACTTGATACAATCATGAAAAGAAAATACCACAACAACAAAAACCTCTATATTTCATAGAACTAAATTAGGCAGTTTTATTAATGTTTCAACCTATCCTATTAATGAAGAACTGACAAAAATGTTTCATGAATTAGAAGCACTCTTCAATTTGTATTTTGAGAGTGTTATGAGAATGTTATGGTTTAGTGGTTCATTCATTCAACTCTCAATCCAAGGGATTAGGGTTCAGTTCCCTGCCCGGCACTAGCTAACATCCTTTGGCGGACATTAATCACTATTTGCCTCTCTCCACCACATGTAATTAGGTACCTGTTATGCTAGAGCACTACTTATTTAGCTGCCCAGCTATGACTAGGTACTAATGTTAAAGCGCCAGGAGCATTATAGTGATGAACATGTGCGCTCTATAATTTATCATTATAACAGTGATCTATAATTTATTATTATCAAAACAGTGATCTACAATATGGGATGTGGATCTTACAGCCAAAAAGATAAGGAATCACCGATTCATTGAAAATTTCACATTCATCTAAGAAATTTGAGAAAAAGATAATTGGTGAAATGCAACATTTACCTTTAATGCCTTGTCATATTGCAGTGAGATAGTTGTGTTGGCATCAGAGATATGATTGCCAGATTCATCACAAACTTTAAAGCCCAATGGATTGCTGATCTGGGCACCGTCATATGCTATCAGTGTCTAAAGAAAAGATGATCATATATATATTTTATATTTTAGGATTAATTGTCATCATTTCATCTTTTTCAGCATTGTCAATGTCCTCAGACTACAAGATCACCATGACAAACATTATTAACATAATCATCTACTCCACCACCACCATCTTACAATCATTCATCTCTGCATACACTACAAGCACCGCGTACAAATATCTACATCCCTTCCATTGTCCAAAACATATTTCTTAGCACCTTCAACTCCCGTACAAACCACTGCTCCTACCCAACAACCAAATTTCCAAGACAGCAGCCAAACTTTCACCTACCAGGTGTTCTGACAGAAAATGTTCCAGGCATTATTTCATCAAAGATATAGCATAAGGGTCGCAATTTGGGCTTAAGGTCAGGTTTAGGGTTAGGATTAGGCTTAGGTAAAGTGTTTAGTCTAGGGGTGGTTAGTATAGTATAAGAATCATTACAACTCTCTCTCTCTCTCTCTCTATCTATTTTCTCTTTCTGTCTCTAAGTTAGGAATTTGGTAAGTGTGAGATATGGCCTCCTGAGCAGTTGTCAACGGAGGAGTGGTGCTTTGACATAATTCTACAATGACAATTGCTCCTGGATTTATTTTGTCCTAGATTTAGGGTCTGGTTAGGGTTTAAGTTGCAATTTTGTGACTGAAGCATACAAATGACCGGAGCATGTGTTTTTAACCCCCTATTCACTATACCTCCTCTGGCATCCAGCCTATCACAAGCAGCTTCGCCGGTCGGCCAGCAAGCACCTCCAACCTGATGTGATCCGTGAAGTCATTGTACGTCACCACGACCTCCCTGAACCCTACCGTTGAACCATCAAACTTGATGTTCCTTAGGCCGAAGCCCACGTTGGGTAGAAGGGCTTTCTGCAGGACTTTGGAGTCAAGATCCTCTGCCTCAACACTAAGACTGCTAAGAGAACCATGAGGGAGCTGTAGAGGAACAAGAGGTTCTTAGTGATATGAATTTGTTGCATGTCGATTTAGAACTGTTAATTGTCATCAAAGGCATTACCTCAATTTTGGAAACAACTTTTGAAAGATAAAAAGCAGTCAAAATATATTATGGGACACATAATTTTTGAGTAGTAATGATGCTACAGAATTTCTTTGAAAATAGGTACCTTTGGCTTTAAGCAGGGCATGGCATCCATGTTTCAAGTTGCTCTACAGCTTATGTATAAAGCAGTAGGCCTATGGTACAAACTTTATGAATTGAACATTTTCCTTGGGACTTATACGTCTTTATTCTCTCACCTTCTTTATACTGTTGCCATAGGCATCAGTGACATGGACGACAATATCACCATCCAAGATCTCTCCAAGCTTCACCTTTACACTTTTTTTGCTTTTACACTTGATCTGCGCGGCCTTGCCAGGGATTGGCCTGAAAAAATAACAATTGTAAGGACTTTAAACATTTATGTTTGTTTGTCTGTTTTACCTGACTGCTAAGGAATCAACCTGGGGACCAACAGCCTTAAGCTCTCTTCAATATACTCAGTAATGAGGACTAATACCCTACCAAAGGGTACTAGCACAAAAACAACAACTGTAAAGATTTTTAAACATTCATATTTGTTTTTTTGGTTTGCTGGTTTGATCCGACTACCAAAAAGCAAGTACATGCTTGAAGGTAAGCAACCAGTGGACTGACGACTTTAAGTCTTCTCAGAGGGAGGTGGTAATTAAAGACTATCACTTAAAGCTTTTGTAATACAGAGTGCAATCCTGCTCTCTTAATATCTTTGCGTTGTTGAGGTATGTGCATCTGTTTTACAATACTCACTTGATGTTGAAGGAAAATTCCAGGCCTGATCCATCAGTGAGTCTCAGCTGACAGAACTTGGAATCTCCCACGGAAGTGGGGACCTTGATAGGGGGCAAGTACCCCTCCATGAGGGTGGAGGGGTTGAAGCTGGGTAACCAGTTGAACTTAAACTTGTTTGCCAGCTCCTTGGTAATCTTCATGTGGTTGTCACCCTCATCAAACAGAGCAAAGCCTGACAGAAAAAGAATAAAACGTACATTCTCATTTCATTTCTTCTTTTTTTTTCTTCAATTCATTTCGAGGAAAATAAAGGAGTATAACAATAACAAAGAATAGAAGAAAACAAAGTACAAAATAAAAGATAACATCAACTAATGCCTGGGGATTACCAAAAGAAATCAAGTTTCATCAGAAGGCTCTCTTCGTTAGCTGATGGTATAGAATGTAAATATACATAAGTATTAGATAAACATAATTCAACATCGAGAAGAATCAGAAGACAAATCATGGGAGATCATAAGAGAGGGGTCAAAACCTTCAATCTACATGATGTGGTAAACTACCTTTCTGATACACTACAAGTCTCATACACAGTGAAGTAGGTATGCTATAATAGGGGCGTTTGTTACACAATAGTCAATTATTGTTCTTGCCCCCATTTGCCATTTTTAAACACCTAAAAATCTTGTTTATTGTGAGCATGTTTTTAATGTTTTAATTATTTGATTTAACAGTTCTAATTGATAATACAATCTATCTCTTTAAATGTATGACTGTTCTCTACTTACTGATGTGTGATGTATTCTCTCCGGCGGTCCACTCAATCTCTTCTTGGGGTTTCATCTTGACAGGTTTTTTCTTGGGGTCATCAAGGTACTGATGTTGGCAGAAGAATACATTGATCTTACAGGCACCAGTGCTGGGTTTGACAGTGATGGCTTTCTCTACAGAACTGACTCCTTTCATGTGCTAAGGGAAGATCAAAACAGAGATGACTATAGTCAGGTGTCAAGAGACTTTGCCAGAGATTGTGGGTGGTCCAGATTTAAGATAGACCACAAAGTAAATGAATCAAAACATCATTTTTTAAGCACCTATGTAAAAATGTGCAATGTAAAGAGACCATTTTTTTTATCTATACTGAAAATTGATTAGTACAGTCTGGTTACTTGCTTACAATAAGCAAAAACTTTGTACATGCATATTTCAATAAGCTCTTCTAGGAGGTGCAATGGCTCATGGAACAGAGCAGGATAACTAAGATTCTGAACAAATATAGGTGTAAAATACTCTTCAACAAACATACATTCTAAATGACCTGCAAGTAGTCCAACAATTATGTTATAAAGCTGTATATTCTCTGGAACTCCTTACAAGCATAACTTGCTCCTTGATCAATCAATTCATTTTAATCCATCTCTGTTTTTTTTTCAATTATCGCTACCTTAAAATACAACTTAGAAGGAATGTATCCATACCATTGAAAGGACATACTTGAAAAAACTATAATGCATTGGAGAATTTTAAATCATTTTGAGAAAAAGGTGTTGTATTCAAAGCACCAGGTTATGGAGTTTCCAACTTACCGGAAGTTCGATTCTGGCAGTGATCTTCTGAGATTTCTTAGAGATGTTCTTGATGAAGATAGGGTTACCGGTAAGAGTAGCCTTCCCCGAGTTACTGCAGTCTGCTGTGTATAAAGGCAAGCCAGCAGCACCCAGAAACTAACATGGAAGAAAGAAATGAGAGGTTTGGTTATAGATTGTATAGGTCTCGTGATAGGTCTCATGGTGGTGGCAAAAAAACAAATTACAAAAGAAAAAAACAATACGGTAGAAATATCCAAGGTTCGTTTTCGAAAGCTCACACTATTTTACTTTGAGTTGCAGTTGAAGGCGCAGATTTAATAATAATAATAATAGTAAACAATGCTGTTTTTAAAACCAGATAACTTTACCTCAGAGTCCTAACAGAAATCCGGACATTTAATCCCAGTTTCTGAGTGGTGAGATGAGAGTGATTGATCTGAAATTTTGTTTACCCACGATACCATGCTGCTGGCTGGCGCTCTCCCTTGCACGGGTAAGCGTCGGCCTGGACAGTGCCAGGTGACCGGGATTTTTTTTTGTTGAAATTTATTTTAAAAAACATGGCGTCCGAATATTTGAATATTTGCCTGTGAGTCTGGGAGTGTACTCGGGTACCTCATTACACGATTGTGCACAGCCTTACTACAAATCAACATAGACGTTTAGGCTGTTAGCGTAGTCATTTTTGAGATGTGAAGAACAATATACAAAAAAAATGAGGCCTGGTGTATAACATTTTTAAGTATGAAATAATCCATCTCAACAAACCTGATATCAGTTAGAAATGGAACTTTTGACTGATTGGAACAATCACTAATCTTTTTTTGACACAAGCCCAAATGAGTCTGACTGACCTACAGGTATATATGACCCATTTCCTAAAATTCCTTGTACATAAAACATTTACTGATACAGACATCTCAAATGTCATATTACTTCCGAGAAAAACTTTAGAACACTTATCACCATACTTGATTGTGATAGAAAGAAATTTGCCATTGATATCTCGTACCTTGCACTGAACAACAAGTTTTGGGTGCATCGAGAAGTTGCCTGCTCCATCTCTGATCTCCACCGCTATAGGAAGCGCTTTGCCGTTCTCTATGCAGAGGTTATCACTTTCTTCAAATGTTGGCACAATGATCTTGTGTGGCTCACCTGTAGAAAAAAAAGGGTTTTGTTTCTCTAAAATAATAATAATAATGATAATGATATCACCAACACCAACATCAACAACAACAGCAAAAAGATAATAGAGCTCTAGATGTAAATAGTGCACATATCATGCTTACGGCACCTCTAAAGTACTATTCTTATCCTAGCTTTAGACAAGCTGACTCAGGGTGCTGAGAATTTGAGATATTTTATTTACTACTCCTGGGTTAAGAGTGGTAAATTTAACTTAATATCTTGCAAAAGACATTAGTACCATCATCATCGTCATCATCATCATCATCATCATCATCATCATCATCATCATCATCATCATCATCATCATCATCATCATCATCATCATCATCACCATCATACCAATCGCATCATAACCGAATGAAACATCACCAGCAGTCCATCGTCTACCAGCTTAGCTCTCTCTCCGAACAAGTTTACAACTGAACAAGTGACCTGCCATAGCTTACCAGGCAAGATTCTGATCTTAAGTTGTTGAGTGGGGATCTCCAGTCCAGGTATCGTCACAGTCATATTGAAGTTCTTTCCTTGAGCCGATCCAACGTCCCCGGATGCCTTCACTCCTTTTACTATAAGAGAGGTGCCCTTGATTTCCACCTTTTCATAGCTCATGACAAGGCCACTACAGAAAAAAGAAAAGTATTTTAGCCTCCATCCTTATTTCTTCTTAATCTGCTTAACATCATCATTCATAATCTGATGTATTCCTTCCTTTTACATCTTCTACAAATAGGTCTTTTTACTTTCCTTAACAGCCTCTATTTCTTCCTTGTTTGCCTACTACATCTATTAGTGTGTCTATTAGCATTTCATCGCTCTTTCATTTTTTCTGCTGCCTTTCTTTCTTGTCCTTCCCTGATTATCTTACCGACATCCTCTTTATTCTATATTCCGCCATTTTCATGTGACATATCATTTACCCCTGTATCTTAATCTTGTTTCTGTTTATTATGTACTGTTGATTTTCAAGTACAAGGGTAAAATAAACAATATTAATTCCCCAAAATTGAACTCCCTCATAACACTAGTTTAGAGGTTGAGTGTTGGCTTGATGGGTAAATAATTAGATCGTATATTTACAATAGTGAATCCTGAATACTGAGGAAGAAATCTATCTAAAACTTGGTAGGTATACCTTGCTTCGAGTACAGGCTTGAGGTTAGATGTTGGCTTGGTGGGATAATTGAACTCGTCTTGGAGCTGAAGAGGGATGTTGAATGGCACATCTACCCTGAACGGCGGATCCAGGAAAAAGATGCTAAACTTGCTTGGTGGGCCCTCTGTAAAAAAAATAGCCCAATGGACAAGTATTGACATTATTCCACATACTTAATGCCTAGCCTGTTGCATATATAGTATACTATTTGATTTACTTTGTGTAACAATCCTGATTTCATTCCAGAAAAAAATGTCATCAAGATTCTT
>BEXV01000732.1:56339-70311 GCA_003118195.1 Hemicentrotus pulcherrimus
TTTTTTTTTTTTTTTTTTTTTTTTTAAAGGTCATAATCGGGGGTGCGGCCTATACAAGGGTGCGGCGTTATCACCGGCAAATACGGTAATTGTTTTTCAGAGTAAACTTTCATTTATACAATTATCATCAATTGTGACTCCTAAAATTATTGATATTGATTACAAACTTAATTTTATACAACCAATCAACCAGTTTAACAATTCTGCACTAAACATGTTTTGAAGAAATACAATATCTTGATCAAACATAAACACACTAGTGTCATCTGCAAATGATATAAGTTCTAGCACTTTTGAAACATTGCCAATATCATTAACATATAGAGGGAATAATAATGGTCCTAGAATAGAGCCTTGGCACACTCCACATCTTACTTCCATTGTTTGTGATTCACATTTTTTTTTAGTACAGCATATTGTTTTCAATTATTTAAAAAGTTTTAAAACCATTCCAATGTAATTCTTCTAAAACCATTACGTTCCAATTTGTGAAAAAAAATTGTGTGATCAGGAGAATCAAAAGCTTTGATTACAAGATCTATGATTATCAAAGGCATTTGTAACCTCATGTATAAACTTGGTGATGGCCGAAGATGTAGAGTGAATTAATACTGTTCTCACTCAGGGCCCTGCAATCATATGTAGAATAAGGCAACTTATTGGATGTGGTTTGTGTTTCTGATTACATCTACTCACAATGCCAAATGATCTTCAACTCCACCATGAGTTTCTTAGAGTTATGCTGAGCTCCAGGAAGTCTTGACATGGACTGACCTTTCCTGTTGTGGATCTCAGCTTTGATTGCACCTGTACACAAACAAACAAAATGGGCAATATGGTATGAAAGGTACAAATGAACCAGGGGCCAGTTTCCAGAAGTCTAATATCCTAGTCACAATGCCAAACCAACTCCAAACTGACTATGCCCGATAAAATCATGGCTGAATTTAATGTTCAGCCTCTTGTCAACCTAGCTCGTGTAACTGGGTATAGTGTTAAAAACATCCCCTTGAAACATGCATTAATTCTATGACTTCAAGGTCATCCCCTAAAACATGCATTTATTCTATATATCATACTTTCAAAATACTGGTCCAATGTCCCTAAATCTACGTATTCTGCATTAAATTTCAAAGTCATGAGAAATTCAGGTATTTCCTATATTACATAATTCCTCACGCTGAAAAAACACTGGAAATAAAATGTGCATGTCAGCACCATGCAAGAATGGATTATTGTTATCATCTTATCTATCTCAGTGAATGTGCACCGAATCCATCTAGCCTTTCTTGGCAGTTTCTGGCAATGCCATGACATTATGCACTGACCTATTAGTTTCCCAGCTGGTCGTTTCTCTCCCGCATGTACCTCGTTTGCTTCAGGCCAAGAGATGACAAGAACCCCTGGAAGTCTGGTAAGGAGAAGAGCACAAAGCAACATTTTGTTTTATCAAATTCATTTGACAGACTCGCTTAAAGTAATTTCTACCTTTCTATCTATGTGAGTGCAACAGTTTACTGTATACAAATGATGCACAGGTTTGAGTGCATCGGTAGGAAATGTGTCCACAAGGTACCTTAACTACACAGTAATTGACCGATCAGATTGCAGGGATTCTTCTACCCATCTTATAATAACACCTGTTAACCGTTTTGCTGCTTTCAAGTGCAATACAAAAAATTGCTGAAACAAACTAACTTTTAAATTTAAGGGTGAAAATAGGGTTTGATCCCCATTATTTTTAAAGCACCAAAATCTAGTTATATTATTTTGGACGCCTTCGTGGATTTCTACGGTTTCTGATGGCCAATATCACATTTCAAGCAGGCTAAATGGATTTTTTTTGTCACCCGAAACCTAGATATAGATAGCTCTTAGATAGATATATCACAATTAACGATTTAAGGCTACTTCTAGTTTCTGACAGCAAATTCAGATTACAAAATGGCGGCCATCTTTTGCATTGTTTTGAGTATAAAGCTACTCTAAACCTTTATGATATTTTAAAACTTACCAAGTGAATATCCTGACCCCTAAATGAGACTGTCAGCCATTTTGGCCCTGTGTTATGAAGACTTGATTGATCGCAAGTTTGCAGTCCCCTATCTCTCATGTACATACTTTTTTGTGGGGTTGGGATATTTTTGTATTCCATATTTTAACTTGACTGAGAGGTAGAAATCAAAGACATAGGTTATTTGTGCAAGAGGAGAGAAATATTTCATCTCCATTATAACTGAAGATGAGTGTGCATTGAAATACATTAAGTAAATAGAAAGATGAAAACATTAATGATCTGCATCAAGTCGTCGGTACTTACTTTCCTTCTTCATCATCGATGTACTTCTTTACGTGTCTCTCATCAGCTAACCTGTCCAGCTTCCTGAGAGGATAGATCTTTGTCTCGTTGTACAGCAATCTAGGCTCCTACCAAGTCAAACAAGAGAGGAGAGATAAAAATAAGTTCAAAGAAGCGAAGGTCTACATTCTCAAACGCTGTCTTAACTTTACATCAGGTTTTAAAATTGTTAAGTGCTTATTATGGATTGCTAAACAGCAACTTCTCGGTCCTGTAAAAATCACGATCATGATGTTACTAAAAGAAATACAAAACTTTTCTTGATGAGCTGCTTAAATACATTTCATAGATATTGAGGTATTGGTTATTTAACGACTGACTACAATTAATCGTAAATTGACCCACCAAATACTAAGCCTCACATGAGTCAAGTTGAGGTATAGGGAAATTGAAATGTTATATCAGAATCATGTCATATCGAACATTCGTACAACACAGGTGCCAATCTTTAGTTATCAATTATCTTGTTCCCTTATGGCATGGTGAATAGAGAGAAAATATAAATGATGTGACTGAGTTTGTCATACCTGCTCAATTTCGAACTCTCCTCCCGTCGCAAACAGCGTCCCATCCTGGATCTCATTCTCAAAGTCTCCCAACAACAAGAACCGATGTATTGCCCCATGAAGAATTGGACTTGTCCGCAAGGTTCGAACCTAACAAAGAACAAGATAATATATTGATTAAGGTATTGTCTTGAAGAAAATTATAGGTATATAACCTACTATGTACATGCGTGGTCAATATTAATTACGAAATGTTTGACTCAGCCTTAAAAAATTACAAAGTAAATGAATAAATAAATGAGTGGCTGATATTATTACTGAACTCATTGTCCTCCCTTATGACATCTTACATCTAAAATTGAATATCTCTTATATGAATTATATATCTATCTTTCGATTTTCTTCTTCTTTTTCTATCTTTACATCTTTTTCATTTCACTTTACCACTCATCATGAGAAACTGTGATTATATAAAGTTCTTGTAGTGTCTTCCTTCCAACCTCCCCTTCCCATTATATATTCTCTAACTTCTTATCTCACACCTTCTTGTGACATCATACCTGTTGCCCTGTGGTATACACCTTCCCATCCCATTCCACAGACTTGAACACAGCCCAGGGTCCTTGTTGTTTCTTGGGTAGATCTGGCCTCATGATGTTACCCACATAGTCTCTGAAGCAGACCTGTTTGTCATGGGTCTCGTGACACTTGTGCAGCCAATCAGAGAACTGTTTGTCGATCTTTACTCTCTGGGGCTGAAAACAAGACAACAACGTTCCTGCTATTATTATTTATACATTATTATATATGATTATTTTGACCTGATCTTCATTTATCTTCTCCATGCTACAATGGGTCCCAATCCAGGATTCAGGATTCAAACCACGGATCTTCATGTATGGCATAACTGAATGCTGAGCTTTCAATGTCCCTTATCTATCATAATATTTTCTGTATTGAGTGACATCATGGGTAACTTGTGAAAGCATTTTGGTGTCTTTATTTAATTATGAAGGCCAAAAGTTATACCAATTTTCCATCAAAGTGACTCAGTAACATTGCCTTAGATTATGAAACAAAATCCTGGATTAAGCTCATGCTGCAATCATAATCATAAACCTGTAGGTCAATCAGGAATCCAATAAATTTGACAAGCCAATCTCCTGTCTGATTATTAAGATATTTGTGATTGAAAATCAAAAATTCATATTTTGTTTTCCAAACAGTTTTTTTATAACACTACAGTCTATTGGGGTATATGAGTATGGTAAAACCGGTCACTTAAAGACATTTACTTAATGAGGCACTTCATGATCATTTTGAAGCGCAATTTTTGGGTCATGTAGGGTCATGCATCTCAGATTTTAAATTGTTAAATGATGCCTTTCAAACATTTAATGGTACTGTTGGATTCTGGAGTAAGTACCTCTATTTTGGGCATGTAATACTAGTGAGTAACTATACAAATGAAATGCTCCAAAACTCCAAATCACTTTTAAACTAGATGGAATGTTGACTGCGCGCAGTCGAAAATGATGCCTCCGCCATAAAGCAATTTGTAAAATTCAAGTTGATTGTAATCCATCTGTCGGTTTTGAATGATAATGCACTCACAAGCTATTCATAGGCATCCTTCATGAGCCCCATGACCTTTGACCTGATGACCCTAAAATCTAATCAGTTCATTGGCTCTGCAAGATAGATATACATGTCTTGAGTTTGATGGTAATCTGTCTATTGGTTCTCATGATAATGCGATCACAAACTATTTGTGCTTACATAATGAGCCCTGTGACCTTTGACCTAGTGACCCCAAAATCTAATCAGTTCATTGGCTCTGTTAGATACATATATGAACTGGGTTTGGCAGGAATCTGTCAACCGATTCGTGAGATAACGCGATCACGAGCAATTTTTGCATATATAATGAGCCATGTGACCTTTGATCTTCAACCTTGTGACCCCAAAATCTAATCAGTTCATTGGCTCTGTAAGATACATACATGACCTGAGTTTGGCAGGAATCCTATCGACTGGTACTTGAGATGACGCGATCACAAGCAATTTTTGCATATATAATGAGCCNGTTTTTTATAACACTACAGTCTATTGGGGTATATGAGTATGGTAAAACCGGTCACTTAAAGACTTATACTTTATGAGGCACTTCATGATCATTTTGAAGCGCAATTTTTTTGGGGCTTCAATGTTAGACCATATCACAGACACTGATAACACGTAGGGTCATGCATCTCAGATTTTAAATGGTTAAATGATGCCTTTTAAACATGTAATGGTACTGTTGGATTCTGGAGTAAGTTCCTCTATTTTGGGCATGTAATACTAGTGAGTAACTTTACCAATGAAATGCTCAAAAACTCCAAATCACTTTTTAAAAATATAATTATAAAACAAAACATTGATATCCCAATATTCTGAATAAAAGAAACAGCTGAAATCCTCTTTGTTTTCTAACACATTGCATGGATACTGAACATTCCTTAGAAACACAATGTAATGAAATAATGATTTCTTACATTTCAAATGTAGGCATTATAACCAATTATTTTTTATTCATTTCAATGGAGCATGCTATCCCCAATCTAGAAACATAATTAAAAAAGGAACCATTTTGTTTTCTTACCTGACCCCCAACAACTCTCTGAAAGACTGCGCTCTTATCCCTCAGCTTCATCTCAAAGTCAATGAAGGTCAGTTTGTTTGTGCTAACTTCAAACTTGCTGTTGGCAAAGAGGGCACCAGACACCCTGTTGTAGCACTCAGCAGGAATGTTGACTTTTTTCTTTGGCAAGGCACACCAGTCGAAGCTGATGGTCGAAACAAAATGGATGGGTTCAAGAGGTTAAAACCTGATTGTAGCAAATATATTAGAATCATGGAATCTCCAATTCTTTTCTTTCTTTCACTTAGGTAACTTTATATCTACTGATCTATACAAAATTATAGCACTTATGACTACGCTTACCCTACAATGTCTCACAAATTCAATGTTTTGGTCAGTGTTTCTAATTCAGATTATTGCCCATTAGTCTTTGTTGGCATTAGTAACATTTTGAGAGTTTGTCGAGCTGGAAACAGGAAAGTCATGAGGGCTGACATGAACGTCAACATTAGGAACTTATAGATTTGCGTGGAATAATACATGTGACGTCCATTCAAGGCAGTGCATTAAAAGGACGACGACCGTAGCAATCCACATTGTCGTTGTGCAAATCTAAAAGTCCCAATTGGGTAAAGAGAAGTACAGTAAAAGGCTCTGTTACCCCAAGTTGTGCGACTGAGACTTTCTGTTGGGAGAGTTTGGTCAGCTGATCTCAGACTGTTATGCCATCATTTATCCATTGCTCATTTTTCCACTAATTCCATCATTAAATTTGTAATTCCTTCAATCATACATTCATTCAATCACTCACATCACCATTTGTTGAATAAAAGATTAAGGAATGATACTATCATCCTGTATGATACCATATCAATGAAGCAAACAGAAAGACTTCAAAATAAAATGTTATTGCGCCTCCACATCTCAACTTCACAACTGCATGATACTTACCCAATAAATCATGAATGGATTTCTTTAACCAAATAACACTCAAAGGAAAATGACTCCCACAATCATTTAAATTAGACTTGTTACTCTCTACTACTCACTCTTGTACCAGTGTATATGGAATAAGCCTTCCATTCCAGTAGCACTCAAATATGGCTTTGCTACCCCTCGCAGGTCGATCTTTGTTGTAATCACTCTCATCATCAACTTCCTCAAGTACTGGAGAAATAAAGCATAAATAACATCTTATAGAATAAATGAAAATGTTTTTTCTTTCTTTCTTCCTCCCTCCCTCCCTCTGTCCCATCTTCTCTCTCTCTCTCTCTCTCTCTCTCTCTCTGGTATACCAGAATTTAACAGGTCCTTCAAAAAACATGATGCCAAGGACAATGAAAATGTCAACAAAATCAAATGGAGTTGCGTTCAGTTGAAATGTTATTGCTCCTTGTAGAGTCCAGCATAATTTAGATCTCCAATTCATCAAAATCATAGTCAAATTAGACACCACAAAGCAACAAAAAACTAATTTTGTCCCCCACCTAAGCCATAGTCTGCTGGATATGACTCCTTGTCGAAGAGGAATGGATGATATCGAAGCACGCCCTCTACCAGTCCAGTTCCTTCTACCAAAACACGGAATTCAAACGTGTCCTTGGCAGACCTGATGAAGTTGGATTGGTGGTCGTCCTCAATGTCTCTGAGGTTCAGCTGGCGAGGGGTATGGCCCTTCTTGTACGTGGTGATGCTGATGTCAATGTTCTTGTAAGGGCTTGGCGTACGGTACATGGAGTTGGATAGGTGGGACTGGTTGCCTTGTGGACCATGGATGTAGTAGTGGTAGATGTGTCTGTAATGACAATCAGGGAAGACATACTGAAGACATACTATGGAGGGGTAAATGAAATGGAGGCAAATGGCCTTTAATACATTCCGAATTTTGTTTTACATTCTGAATATGTTTTCATTCCCCTTTATCACATGAGGCCTAAACATTTTTAACAGGGGTTTATTTGATTCAATCTTCTTCATTAGTTGATTATCGGTTACAATTTTAAAATTGACAAATCTTTGTAGCGTTCTCTAAAATTAGTGGACTGAACATAATTATATTATCTTTCAAGCAATATATAGCACAACCTAGCTCGATTTTTTAAGACACAGTGTTCTCTACCTTTTTACATGTAAATAAAAATTGTACATAAGAAAGGATCCTAACTATTTTTTGTCATCATAGACAGCCCAGTTTATAATTTCCAAGGTCTGTTTTGATAAACTCAATCCCTCTAAACTCTTACATAATATTAAGGAGGATTTGAGGGGGCTGGGTTTTGGCATTAAAATCTGGGGTTGGTACCAAACCTTTACCTATGCCCCGACCAACAGCTGTCTCCAGCATGTACATGGAATCAAGAACACAATACATAAGAGACTTACGCCAGCTGTCTGCTCCACCTGCTGAAGTAATCTTTGAGGAACTTGATGTGTTGTGACTTGATACTGGTGATGACAACGTGGGTGAAGTTCTCCTTACCTTCCTCTTCCTTGACCAGTTTGTGCAGGATCTCATCTTCTGGTGATACGTGACTGCCCTCGCCAGGCTTCAAGATGGAGAAAAGAAACATTAACTACTTTATATCATCTTCCGCCGATACTTCATATACTCTTCTATTGATAGATAACTGTCCTTGCTAGGTATCATAAGAGCAAGTAGGCATATTAATGATAAAATAAACAAGCATTATCATATTCAATCAACCACCCACCTGCCTATTTCGGATGATGCCCCTGTAGATGTCTTCTTTGTTCTTCTCTCTCCTTTCAAACTCTTCCTTTGATACCGTCATCTCATGAACATCCTTAGAGTCTTTGGGTTTACTGATCATCTGTAAAAAAAGATGTATAAAGGCTTCCAAGATTAAATATCTATTTTTAAAGTAAGATAAATCTATTACAGTGTTACAGAAGTTGTCATGGAGTTAATCATGACCAAAAATGGGTAATTTTACAATGCCACATGTTGCACAAAGCAATTCTTCTGTCAATTGGTGCCGACAGTTTTGTGCAAAATCGCATGTGTGACAAACAACCGATCGTGCAAAGACGTGAAGAAAGCAATCATAGTGTTGATAAGACTATGTCTAAGGATACAGGCAAAAAGCATACAACTCACCCTTGTTGAATCACCAATGAAAAACACTGCTTGCTTTCCTCCTACTCCAAAGTATGAGATGTCACTGTTTAACGATCTGGGAATGTCTTTCTCTTCATCGCTGTCATAACAACAAAAGTTGATCGAATACAAAGATCATGTAATTGCTACTACTTAAATGGTATTTCAAATGTGATGAATAAAGAACTATATCATTGCACAAGATTATAATCTTTGCCATTTTCTGACAATTGATATTACAAATGTACTAAACTTTTATGTCGTTTTCTCTTTTATTCAATTTCTTTGTCAGTACTACTAAAGGAGCCTTATAAATTGGTCTGAGACTTCATTCAAAAACATTTATCACTTAATCTACGGCCTGAGACAACATCATGGATCTACTGTTAAAAGGACTTAAAAATTCAGGTAGATATACAATCAGTGGACATCTGGCTTTAAGGACTGCCCATCTCAGGGGCTATGTGCAAAGATCCTTGACTTGGTTTCATGCAGCTCATGTGCAGTTCTAAGATGACAACTTTACCACTGAACCATCAAATATGATAAATGAACATATCTCTCCTTTCCTTGTGAATCAGTTTCTTTTAATGAAGTGATGTTACCTGTTGTTCTCTTGTTTTAGTCTCTTTTTCTTGCGATTGAATTTAGAGAGTCGATAGATGGCCCAGTTGTTGAGTTCCCTCGTGGTCATGCCCTTGCCATTGTCAAGGACACAAACCATGCTCTTATCTCCAGTTTCATCCAGGTACTGATTGAAAGTGAAACAAAAAGCAGGATAAGTAATGGGATGTTAAGCCCATATCATATCAATTGAGAAGAGGGGCAATTTACATCAATTGTGAACAAGGTTTAATGCAGAAAGCCACATCATCAGCCAGAAACTCATCATTGCCAAAAAATAATGGTAATGTTAGTCCTGAATGTTACAAATAACAGCCATTAAGAGAAACGGTTATTATCAACTTGACATTAACATTGTAGATACCATATTTACTGCAAAGCAAGCCAAGCTTGTAATACTATTACAAACAAAGTCTAACTACTGATAATACTGCAAGGTGAAACAATATTTTTCTATTTGAATACAAGATATTACTGAAAAGAAATATGATCAAAGGACATGTTTAAAAACTTAAGTAATCAATTTAGACTACAAGATGCTGACTTTCCAGTATTCCCCAAAAAGTGTGGTCATTTTCTGCACCTGCACAGGCATTACCATTCAAACTGTGTACATTTGTGTTTCTCACAAAGGAGTTTGCCTGTAACAAAAGTGATACAAATCATGACAGTATGAATAACTTCCAAGACTATTTCATTTACCACCCAACTTCCAATCAGTAATAAACACTTTGCATATTTAAAAGAAATGTAAATTAATTTAGGCACATACCAATCTGATTTCTATATTTCTGGGTCCAACGTTATTCACCGTGGCTGCAAGTGAGTTATCTATCAGCTCTGCAATTGCAAAAGCTGTTGGGTATAGCAACAAATAGAACTGAAAGGTGTTACAAGAATACATGATACATTGATTCTTGTAGAAGTTATTACAAATTGAAGTTTCCAATGACATTTTAAGATATAAAATAGAAAACCAATAACATTATCAAGAATGGAATGAAATCATACCAACAAAAATCATTGTATAGCCTGACACAATTTGTCTGTAATTAAATATTGAATTACATACAAATGTATTCTTTACTGATACCCAAAACTAAACAGAAAGAAAAACATGGTTTTTAGAGTGTAGGAAACAATGAAGTTGAACACGTTATTTGGAAGAAGAAGTGATAAAGTTTGACAGATGAAAGTAAAGAATTAAATACCAATACCACTAATCACATGGTGAAAGATTTCAAAGCTTACGTAATGGATTCTGTCCTTCGCTGGCATAGTACTCATACATTCCACTCCTAATGAGGGTGTCAAAGTGGGGTTGGTACTCCACCCTCTCCTGTGTAGGGGCCAGCAGAGCCTGCTTGAGGTGCACCAGCAGATAGAGAGTGTCTCCATCCTCAACAAGCTCCTCTGAAATGGTTTTAAAATAAATTAAAATATAGTATTAAAGTCTTAAAGGACAGGTATAAATCTACAGGGCAAATATAATAAAATAAAATAATAATTACCTTCAATAAATATCGTGAAAGTTCATACTTCTCGAGCCAAAGGACTTTTAGTGAGATTTTGTCAATAAATGAATGACAAATTTATTGATTTAAGATACAAACAAATGAAATACTGTTTTTTCTGTTTTGTTTTTTCTTACAGGGTTTAATTGGCATCTGTTACTTATCAGAATATGAATGAAAGCCATTGAGATGGAAGGCACAAATTGACAAAATTCTTTAAAAAATTGAAACACATTGGAAATAAAATTGACCACATCATTGACAATATTTTGAATGTCTTTTCATGATATGAAAGGAGAAGTATACTATCTATTCTATACAATTATTGGCTGGTTGCAATGAACTCAGTTATCTTCAAGCTTTAATCTCCATCCAAACTTTTGAGTATGGGGTAGGCACTAGGCACTATAAAAAGAAACTTTGGTATTAAATAAGATGTGATAAAAAATGCTATCTACACTCATGTGTTTTCTAAACTCCAGGACGTCTGAAACAAAAATCAAACAGCGGTTGTGGCGATATTTTTACGGTAACGGTAGTAATTACAAATTCTGACTTGCAGTATTTTTGATTCCTCTGGACATGTCGCACCACACTTGAAATTATAATTTAAAGAAGTATTAGATGGGAAAAGGGGTGATTCCTTGTCATAAAATGAGCCATCCATGTTGTGTCTTCAACATGGCGAAGAGAAAGTACGCATGTGCATTAGCAGCGCAGCAAATATGAATATTCATGCTATAGAGCGCCGTTCTTTCGAAAATGCTGAATATGCACAAGGTTGTGAAGGATCGAGGGACCTTCAAGTCGTGTATATTCAGCATTTTCGAGCGAACAGCCCTCTGTAGCATGAATATTCATATTTGCTCCGCCAATACTGTGCATGCGTACTTTTCCTTCACCATGTTGAATCGACAATACAACATGGATGGAACGGTTTAGGACGAGGAATCACCCCTTTTCCCATCGAAGACTTCTTCAAATTATATTTTTAAGTGTGGAGCGACATGCCCAGAGGAATCGAAAACACTGTAAGTCTAAATTTGTTATTTATACCGTTACACACTTCGGGAAAATGTCGCCTCAACCGCCCTTTGATTTTTTTTTTTTCTTTAAATTTCGCACTGGAGCTCTGACGCCCTTGGCGTCGGCGTGGGCATCAGAGCTCCCTGGAGTTAGTGTTTTCTGCATCATGATGCTTGTACTGCACCTCTCTCCAATCTCATTTACCAGTTGTTAAAGAATAAAGATACAATTCTTTTGGGATGGTTTAGTAGCTAGGCTTTGTTTCATTAAACAAGTTTTCAAAACAAGTTACAATAAGTGTTATAAGCTACTGAAATAGTGGCATTTGATTGGCTGACAGCAGATTTGTCATAAAAATTTACCATTTGTTATTTACAACAAATTTTATGAAACAGGGACCTGGATAGATGTTATTGAGCAACAAAAGAGGGAGATGAAGAATTGTAAATTATGTGAAACAGCTTACCATAAGTCTCATCTGTATTGATCTCATCCCTGTTGGTGGTAGCAATGACAAACTTTCCATTATCTGAGATTCCAAACTCCTATAATAACAAATGTTTTTAAAAGATAATGCAAGGTTACAAGGAGATCCGACCTCGATAGCAAGCTACTCTAAAGTAAAGCAGAAAAATCTGAGAAGTAGACAGGTGAAAGTTTGTATGGAATCTGACAAAAAATGAGAAATTTAAGAATTTTTGAAAATTTGTATCACTAGTGTAGGTCACTATTATAGGCATCTTCGCATTGGCTGACTGCGTAATGTCTCTGTGATGTATTAGCGGACAACTTTCCTATATGTTCCAAAATACAAAATTACTTATGTTACAATTTATCACAAACGAGTGACTCAGGAAAGTTTTCCCTTTCTGGAGGACCTACATGTACATGTATATGCTATCTATAATATATTTTGAGTAGTGCCCAAAAGGGAGCACGCGCTAAGGAGAAAAACAGGGGGGAAAATGTAATATTTAAAAACAAAAAACACAATGTCACAATCTGCTGACCAAACGTACTGCCCATTTCAGATTCAGATACTCATACTCTTAGTGATCTGTACGAAAATCAAGATTTTAAAGAGAGTGTAGTATAATGAGACTACCTGTCTTTCCCGTCAGTGATAACGTCATTACGAACTTGTAGCTCGCCCACAGTTTTTCGTTCATAATCATTTTGCCTTTGGCATAGACTAGAAGGAATGAGATTTAGATGACATCATGCGCAGAGAGTTAAAATACGGCTTGCATTTGCATTTAGTTGCAAGATTTTCAACATGGTTGTTGATTTTGACCTAGATCTATAATTTCCTGAAAATGGACCATTAATTAAACGGATTTATTCAGTCAAGTTGGTAAGTGGAACTGACATATACTAGCAAACCCTATTAGAGGCTTAACGAACGAAAGAGACAGAACATTCGGACTAGACTAGGTCTAGCCTTGATCATCACAAATGATCATAGGCCTAGACCTAAGTTCTAGGCCTAGCAACTAGCGTGAAAAATTTGTAATTGTTGTAAGTCCATGCCATGGCCATGGCCATGGCCTGGTCGCTAGCGGCGCTAGTAATTTACAGTAGTCTAACAACACTAACAGTAACAAGAAACAAGGGAAATACGAAACAAGACGAGGTCGATTAAAGTAAAGTGAGATATTCATCTGAAAATATGAGGTTTCATTTTGGAATTTTGCCGAATTAGCGCTTAGCCCAATGCCAGCGCGCGCAGCTGGAGGTTAAGCCAGCACAGCCCAGGCCCACGCCAGCCCCAAGCCAGGCCAGGGCATGCAGACTACGCGTCAAAAAGCCAAACGGGAACGCGGGTCGGTGTGCGAAACGTGCATTGTTGGAATCGTGCGAATTATCAATGCGAAAAAGACCTCAAGAAAACTATAACAACAGTCATGCTTACTTTCTTGATTAAATCTTTGAAATCAGCAAAGCTGAAGACACCACCAAGAGCGATTTTCCGCTCTGGATCAGAGCCCCTGCGACGGTCGAAAACGTACACAGTTGAGTCCTCCTCCGCTGAACTTTCGCCTGCCATGGTCGCCGCCATGTTGTTTTTTAGCAAATAAATGATTGCAAAGTATACCACCACGTATCGATATCGTAACGTACCGTATGTAATGCCCCTTTTACGATTACCTCAAGCCGGTCGTTAACA
This sequence comes from Hemicentrotus pulcherrimus, assembly GCA_003118195.1. NCBI lineage: Eukaryota > Metazoa > Echinodermata > Echinoidea > Camarodonta > Strongylocentrotidae > Hemicentrotus > Hemicentrotus pulcherrimus. The sequence continues at coordinate 70,277 of BEXV01000732.1, forward strand.
GTAAAAAAAAAAAAAAAAAAAAAAAAGGAAGGGGA
>BEXV01000732.1:121257-147265 GCA_003118195.1 Hemicentrotus pulcherrimus
TCTCTCTCTCTCTCTCTCTCTTTTTATTTAGTAGCATTATATCAAAAGTCACAAACAAAATTTGTTAAGGATTCTGTTGCCTTGGCCCTAAAAAACCAATGTGACACATTGGTAAACTGCAGGGGAGTGTTTCACAAAGACTAAGATCGACTTTAAGTTGGACTTTAATTTATGCTACTGGTCGCTCTCACCATTGGTCTCTCAATTATGATCTTTAGATAATATTCTTTCCTTCAATAATGAACTATCAAAAAGCTGAATTCTGTAGATGTGTGACCATGATTTGTATGTCACTTGATAGACCAATGCCAGTAAATGGTGAGAGCAAACAGTGGCATGAATGGTCTGCCATAGTAAGTCCAACTTAAAGTCAATCTTAGTCTTTGTGAAACACCCCTCCCCTCCCCCTTGAGTTCCAAGCTCTTTTTCATTTGTCTTGTTATACAAAGATTTAATATTGAAACTCTTATTAAGTGATAAGCATCCACACTTCATCAGGTCAGAAATAATACCTGATAAGCTAATTGTCCAATAAGGAATGGCACAGTCGATTGTAGCATAACTGTGTTCATCTTTTATCTCTTTTTCCTGTCTTATCAAAACTACTTATCTTTTTCAATGAAAATGGTAGGGTTCCAGAAAAACAACCAATACATTTTTAAGATTATAATCAAAATTTCTTTTCACTTTGATCTATTTCTGCATCTTTCATCAGCGGAAGCATTTAGGACAGCATTTGGTGAGTCATCATTGCCAAGATTGGTGGACACCATTCTGACCTCATCTCACCCTGAACAGCTCAAACAGCTTGCACAGACTGTCCTGGACAACATGGGGTAATCACCAGTCTCTTTTAAGTGTGATGCCTGACCCCATCTTTAACATGGGTTACCATAAGGAGCAATATGAACTCATCTTCGAAAGTGAGGTAACATTCTTCTGTGAAGGTTGTGTTTGTGCCTGGTGCATAAACACATCTTGAGTCAAGTTCTCACAGACTATATGAGGATCATGGTTGGTGCTGATGCACCAGTCTGTAAGTAATGATGATGATGTGACATTCTCTGTTCAGAAAGACCAGAAGAGGATGATGATGCTATGATGACAAAGAACACTCAATCACCAGGATGACAACTCCCTATGTCTAATCTCTTGAGACCATTGAGTATCTTTATGAAGGGAGTTTTATTGACACATGATCAAAGAACTCTGCAGGAAATGTAAGTTTTACATTTAGATTTGCTAGTCAAAGAGGCAAAATGCTCCAGAAATTCTGACCTACCAGTGTTTTAGCAATGGATTGAATTATGATGCTGCATCAGGTTACAAATATTTCTGGGAAGATTGGTGTACCGGTACTGGTTTATTATTTAAACTTGAACTCTTTGAAGCATGAATTGTCAATAGTAATGGATCACCAGTCAAATAGAGTGTAATGTAACCATGATGATATGTTACTTGCATATTTGTGATAAATCTAGACTCTTGTTGGTTGTTGAGAAGCAGGAGGATAATATCCCTCAACATTGGAGTTATGCCCCTTTAGCTGTCTTCAGACAATGTATACATCATTAAAACCTAGATCCCTTATTGAGGGGTTCAAGAAGTAATGTACCTAGCTGTGAAATATGTCCCCATCTGATACCCAAGGTTAGTTGTTATTGCTACTTTTGTTACTTTTGTACATATGAGTGAGCACAGATTGAATTTTTGCATACAGTAGCAAGATGTCTTGATCTGTGTCTTGTACTCATCATACTCCCCAAAAAAGGTTTTCTTTTGCTGTTGTTTTGTGCTGTGTGGTTTTCCCTTTCATAATGATTCATAATAGTAATTCCCTTTCATAGATTACCACTTGTGCGTGAATATACCATTGTTGGGGATACTTGGCGTAGAAACTCGACACATGTTATTTTTCACTCGGCTGGGACCAAGAGAAGAAACCGAATTCTGCTGATAAGTTTGGATAGCTTGTAGACCATACTATAACCTTGAGTTTTGGGGGTTTTTCTACTGGACACCATTTTGTTTTGGTATGATATTGACTGATATCATAAAGACAGTGAACTTAAATATATATAGTTTTTCATTTGTGACACTTGAAAGGCATGGAATATATTCACCCTTACAAACGACCAATTTAGTGCTTTCACATTATGTGGCAATATGCTGTTGCCCCTATTCATTCCATACTATAGGATGCTTTACCTGTATAGTTGATAGTGTGTGCATACATGTAGGAAACGAAATTGATATGTGTATTTTTGTGACATAGTGTGTTAAATACAGGGGTATTTTAAACATTGCGGTTGTAGTCGAGTGCTTTCACATCACATCACAAAACACCCTTTCGTCCAAACTTGTTCTGCGATATTGCTTTGCCATTTTGAATTCCATATAAGTCACAACGTAAAGTGAGTTATAATTGGATATGACTTGTTTGTATATAATAGCAGCCATTTTCTAGCGATCACTCTTCAATGTTCAAACTTGATGTACAGTCTTCAGACTCTATATCTGTATATTTATGCAAGATGTCTGATAAAAGTCTGATGGGGGATCATATATATATATACTATGTTTGATGTACAGACTTATGCAGAATCGTGGCAATATTTATCATTGGAGTTGAGGTGGCCAGAAAGTCACTGTTGATATAGAGACAGTTGAATGCAAAATGTTGTATTGGGTAGGGAAATATGACGTCAACAATGTTGTTTGCAATGGTGTTGAAGGGAAGGAAGCCACTTTCAAAGTTATGTGCATTTTGATCCTTTTATTGAGCAAACTTGATAAAAGTTTGTGAGTTTGTATATCACTTTGACTCTCCATCCTGTCAATACTTATTCCTAATGTCATGACACGAGTTGAGAAGGCTCACAAATAAAATATCACTTCACATTTTTATGTATCGTTCATAGAGGTACATTCCCATTTTATGCCAAGCAAGTAAAGTAGTCAAATATTTTTGTATAAATCTGATGAACAATTTGTTTATAACATAACTCCATATATATTATCAATATGATTTTTATTCACTGCCAAAAATTGTGTTCTTCTACTTTTATTGATCAAGAAGATATCACTACACTGTACTCCTGGAATGTTCGAAAACCGGTAATGGGATAGTTTGTTACTGAAATAGCACATATAACACATCTATTTATGAAGTTATATTCATGTACATGTATATTTAATCTGGATTCTACACACAATACTTGGTAATTGGTCTTGGACAAGTTGTCTATCATTTGAAGAATCAGCTTAGGGCAAATGGAACACATTGATTACAATAAGCATTATACATGTATCTACCGGGGTATGCATTTTTATCCAAGTTTAAACAAAAAACATCTCAGCAGATGTCCACCTGAAACAAAATTGGTGTGACAATAACTAATTACTCAGATTTTAACAAGCGAATGTTAATTCAACCATGTAGAGTGGGCAAGTCACCTTAAATAACAGTGACATCAGTTCTTATGTCTACTTAACAACAAAAAATGATGGGCACTTATGATGTGATTTACACAAGTCTATCCCAAGATTGCGGATATATTTCTTTATGTCAACTGAATGTGACTTGAGTAGATCATCACAAGTAAAAAGACACCAATGAATTTGAATATGTACAGGATCTAGATTTTTTTTCTTCAAGTATTTTGAAGTTGCATTGTTGAGGAAGGAAAGCTTAATACTGCAACAGCTCCTCTCCATGTATAATGTGTGCAATGATGTGTTGACGTGTTTGGTGAAATAGTTTTGATTTTATAGTTTTGTTTTGTTTTGTTTTGTTTTGTTTTGTTTTGTTTGTGTTCGGTCACAATGTATGTGCCAGATTTGTGATAGAATTGCATCATGAGATGTATCAAGGATAGTTGACTGTCTACTTGAATCTTGTTTGAGTAATAATTTGCTAATTTGCAAAGGGAAGAGGAAATAAGGAATACATGAATGTTACTTAAAAAGAGCAATCACGCAACTCAATGAAACTCCATAAATTGTCATCATGAAGAAGTTTAAAACAAGGAGCTCGCCCCTTCAAGAAAATCTTTTTTTCTTTCTTTTTCTCAGGTCAAAAACACAATTTAAAAGTTGTCATAGAAGTTTTGAACATCTGCAGTCTACCATTTATGAGAAAAAGTTGATCACTAACTGTGCTACATGTACATGTATTTATTATTAACCTCCTTTTTTGTTATCTTTTTTACATAAAAGACGATTCCAAGCTGCTGGAAAATTCAAAATATGAAAAAACATGTCTCTTTATTAAGGAGTGTGGCTAGAAATACCTCACAGAGATTGAAGAAAATAAGTATTGGGGAAATTTGGAACATATTTGTTTCAGCCGTTGCTTAAGTCAGTGTGCAAGTCATCCAAAACTTGCCTAAAATAAATATGTATTTTAAATATTATTAAGTGTACCTCATTTTGGTTGCGCCAGTATATGTCATTTAAAATAATCATGGATCATAATTCATACATTGATCAAATGTAAATGCATATATTTTAACCTTTCCATTGATCCAGAAACAAAAATGATAAAGGCAAAGTCTTTTAAATGTGCTCACACTTTCTGATGATTGGTCATCAGATAAAGAGCATTGCAAGGTAAACAAATTCATCTTGTAACAGACTTGATAGTTCTGAACATTAATATTCCTTTTGTATCTTGTTTTCTATTTCTTTGGTATCTTGTTTTCTATTTATTTGGTATCTTGTTTTCTATTTATTTTGTATTTGTTTTCTTATTTTTTGTAAGCTTTCTTTTGTATTCAAGATTATGTGAATATGTAATCTAAATCATTGTATTCATACCTTTATACTGATCATTTATAATAAAAGGAAAAATTAATATAATATGAGTTTTTCAAATGAATGAAGGTTGTTTTGGCAACACTTAATTGTAAGAACATGCTATATTGTGAAATTATTAACAGGTTTTAATAATTCAATGCATGTGTGTCATAAATTACTGCCTATTGTTCTAAAGATGTATGGTTGTTATGCACCACAACCCTTAAAGCACTTAAAGCTTTATAGACTTTACACGGATTGATTACTTTAACTTGAAATACACTGTATATTCTAAAACAGCACTTCAGGTTGTTGATAAGTCCACTGTCTATAACATTATTTTTAATAAACGGGGCATTTCAAAATAGTCTTGGCCAATTGTATGGAATGGCACATGTTTATGAATTATTAAAAATATAAATAAGACATTTGATAATATATTGATAACTTGAAATTATGAGGATTAAATTTTGTTTGTATCCCATAAAAAATTATGTATGTATAAATAAATCTTTTAATAGGAAACGTTTTGATCAGTTCCGAATACTTGTATTCCTTTGTAGTATTAGTCTTTCACACAAACTTTCTAGTTTTTCCACACTTGTCATTGATGTATTGTTTATCTCTTCTCATGATGCAATTATGTTATTTATTTGGAGGTTTTGTACATGCATGTCAAAGGAAACTTTTTTAAATCTTGTGTTTACATTAAAGTTTAAAATAAAATGACAAAATGGCACATTTGTATGTATTCATTGTTCTGATGTGTTATCAACATTCAAGATGCAGTATTAAAATAGTCCGTCGTTACCATGACAAATGGTCCTGATTATTCTTTCTGTTACATTTTGTTTCATATTGTGGAGTAACACAGCAAGAGTGCACTAGAATTGCACAGAACTGTTTTGTGTGTGAACATTTTGCAATAAAACTAAAATGAACCAGAAGATACAATAATAGAATCTATCAAGAATATGAACTGCTTTTCTTAACTTGAGAAGAGTCCAGATGTAGATTTCTTCCCATGATTTTAAACTGTCCAATTTGATTGCAACTTCAATCACAAAGTATGGAGAGAAAAAAATAAGACACAACTGTCAAATTTTTGTCTATACTCACATTTAGAACACACTATATGATCTGACCACAATACAATCAAATGTAAAATCTTAATGACAGAGGATCTGAATATTCTTGTGATTAAAAGAAAAAAAGTTTCAATGGATTTCGGCTCATTGGCTCAGAATGGGAGTGACGTAAGTAACAGTAGTCCGATTGTCTATGATTTGAAACGGATTCAGCTTTTATTCTGACTAGAGTTCAATACACAAATATTCTGGCCTTAGTATTCTCATTATTTAGAAGATGATGAAGAAGGAAGATGATGTATGTTTAGATTTCCTAGCTAATGCAAAGTCATGTACATTTGCAATTTCATCAAAAATTCGGATGGCAGGAATATTGTGATGTGTGCGGTAGGCTCAAGATGCAATATTTCTCACTCACTATAGAAATAATGAGACATATATACAGTGTGTCCCAGAAAAAATGAAACTGAGAATTATCAATGTTTTATCATTACTTAATCACAATTATAATAAATAAATGACACATATATGTAAAGCTTAGATCCTCCTCTTTCATTTGATTTCAAAGAGAAAATCACATTTCTAGAAAGTTCATTTTCTGCCCTTTCATATGACACCTCAATTCAGAAAAATATATTTTTCATAATACAGCACCAAAATAATATACCGGTATGTTATAGAGTGGTGAAGTGTGACGTCATCAAAAATCTATTTTTAGAATTTTTCAATTTTTGTTCGTCATTTTCCAAAAGAGCATCAAAAATAATGTCCGAATATCAAAAAAATTGAGAAATTCCAAAAATAGATATTTATGATGTCACAGCTTCGGTAATCTAAAGGCATGAATACAAGGTGTTTAAAATAACAACAACTCAGTAACAAAGTGAATTCTTTTGTGAAATATTTTAATGTATATCCACTGGTGATACACTCAGCTTAACACAAATTAATCAAATTAAATTTGTCCAGGAAAATTTCCCAACCTTTTAAACTCTTTCAAACTTGACTACATGCATAACATTAATACTGTACGGAATTAACTAGAACAGAACATTTTGTACAGCTGTTTCTTTCTTCAGACTCTCTAACAAAGGGATCACAAAGCATGTAACAATAAATCAGGCATATCAGGACGTCAATGAAATAATTTTTGGGGTAAATGCCAATTCATTTCAAATTTCCACATTAAAGTTGTTCAAAGAGAAATGAAACATGTAGCAGAGAAAACAAATTGACACGCTAGTCATCAAGACAGTCACTCAGAAATATGAATAAGAACAAAAGCTCTTTTCTCTGGACAAAACTTGCCACATGTTTGTCTATTGCATATGAAATAGGATATTGAAATTTAGTGCTCGTTGCACAATAGAATAACACATTTTTGTCTTGATTATTAAACTTGGTATGCCAAACATTAATGGGAAATCACTGGAAAACCAGTAAGAATAACATTCACAGCAAGAAAACTTACTCAGCATTCTGAAGACAAAATATGAAGAAAAGAAAGGATAATGTAAATATTGTACATGTTAATATCAAACCACATGCACTGAACCGAAGGTCAGACTCGGAGTTCTGCATGTGGCCATTCTTTTTTCCTTTTTTTTAAAAATAAATAACTTTGTTCATTGTTCTTCTTTTTCTTCATACAGAATGCCAGGTTAACTTTTTAGGAGTTCATATGTACTTACTGTATACAAGGAATCATTTGTATCAGATTGTTGGTCTTGTTTAAATTATTGCTTTTAAATGTTAAGAGTTCCATAAAGATTGTTAAAACATGTATTATAGATTCGTAATGAGCTCTGGATCGAGTTACATCAGCACTACCACATCAGGTATTGAAATGACTGCAAGGTTCAAGGAAACAAATGACAAGTGACAAACCAATATTCCTGATGCTTATAAAACATGGTTGCAAAAGAATAAAATATTAATAAAGTTACCCAAATTTATCAAATCAACTGTAAATTCATAATCCATGTGGTAAATTCAACTAATCGAATGAATTTGTATTGAATTCAAACGGACCTCTTTTCCATAAATAAAAGTAAGATTTTCCCTTACACACTTATGTTCTTAACGTCGAGAAAGTAACAAGCTTTTCAATGAAATCTAGTGCATGTATTTCAATTTGTCTGTTTAAAACATTTTCCAAAATTATCTCAATGATTTAATTCATTGTATAAAATTAACTAAATACAGAATCAACCTCAAAATCAACAACATTACATTGGTTATTTTTCTTCAATCTTCATAATTCATGTTTGAGATAACACATTTTTTGGTGACAACGGATTACTCCAATGAATTTTACAACAACAAACAAATTCTGAATACCTGTACATGCATTTTAAATTGATTTATTATTACTGAATCAGGCTATTAGACTTCTCTTGATTAATAATACAAATATTGCAACAATACATTCTAAAATACATACTCAAATCAATACCATTCAATTTTTCAATTGAAAAAAAAAAAAAACTATGATCAAGGGAGGGTGAGAGAAGGAGAAATAGTAAATAATTTTAGTTTTAACAAGCAAAAAGTTTATTCCACAGACTCATGTGATTCTGAGTAATGTTACATTATATACTAGTATACATGTAGGTCATAAAAACAAGAATTTTAAGCAATCATCATCAACAACAAAGTCCATAATACAAATATGATTGGAATAATTATGCTTTTTCTCTTTCATTACAACTGCACCAAATATGCACTATTTTGAGTATAAATCTTAACATATTTTGTTCAAATAAATCAAATACCGGTATGTCTGCCCATGAATACTTTGCAGACATCAGCTCTGCGAATAGTTGCAAAATGATATCAAACATCAGTTAAAACTTAGTATAACATGCCTTAAAGATGAAGTTGAGTTCTGGTCATGCGATTGCATTGTGAAAGAAACGGTGTGGAATCAACCAGAAAATGTTGATCATCTAGCATATAAGAATGTGTGTGAATTGCAAGGTTCTGGAATCATCAAAATGATAAGAAATTTGGTAAAGTTACAAACACTGTACACAGAAAGATGTGTATATGGGACTACACGATCATGTGGCGTAAAAAACCTCCCCCCTCCCCCCCGAGTTTTACGATGAACATGACATATTTAGAATATGAAGGCATTTGAAGAGGCATGCTTTTCAGGGAACATGTCTTATCTGATGTTCTTCCACACTTGCATAATAAGAATGATAAAGTTAACAGATTATTTTTCACCTCTTCCCAGAAATCAACTTTCTCTTTAATGAATGTGTAAAGCATTTGATTTCCCTCATGGAGTAATATAAGCTACAGTGTATTGTACAAAAACCTGGTAAAACCTGAATTTTGCTCAATAACGTATAAACACGAGATGTTAAGTTCTACCTATATCAATTTCCATACCATCAGTGGTGTCCAATACATGCCTTTACAAATTGTATAAAGTCTGCACAATTTATGAATAGTTTACTCCAAATATTTAGCTGTAGAGTTGCCTATTTTCATCAAGGCATGAGCAAGGATTTCTGTAATCAAATTATCATTCATTAGCATCCATCCATGATGATTAGCTTCTGATTACGGTAGTACTAACCATACAAGAAATAAAAAGTTACAGGCCATAAGGTAATCTTGAGTTCTGAAAATGGCAGAAAATAATATATCAGAGAATCAAAGAAACTACATATTGATATCTACCAGACTATTTTGGTAAAAATGTGTAATTGCCGAGTAAGAGAGAAAAAATACAACAAATCAAGTGAACTGTCTGGACCTAATTTGTACATGTACAGCATACTCTTTTTGTGCAAATGTGGGCTGTGCATATCAATAAATGTGACTTCCAGTCAGTTTTATTTTGTTTTTCCTTTCCATTTTTGTTTACATTTTGCTACCTCTATATCCAACCCATCTCGCAATTCAGAATAAGCTGAGCCAGTTTCTCTCAAAATGCAATTCCAATACCACAAATGTTACTCGATCAAGCTTAATATTAAAAGTGGAACATGTCTTGCCCTAATCTAAAAAGACTGTCAGAACTCCACTTTATGATAGCATAACCTTAAATACTACATGTAGGTATGATGCGTACGTTCCTTATCCATTGTACACATGCTGTATGCATTTATGCAGTACATGTATCAAGAGTTGTGCAAATTTCTACCTAATTATGACACAATTCTGATTTTTCTTCACACGACATAATCCTAGCAAAAATCAGCCTGTACAAATTGATACAATGTCTTGTTAATCATCTTTTCAAATCGAAAAAGAAAAACTGATTGCACTGAATATAAAAAATTATATACAAAATATACAAAAACTAGCAATGAACATCAAAGTCATACACTCCTCTTCTACATGATAGTTTCAATATCTTTTGACTTTCGCTTCTGTACATTTAGCCCGCATTTACAAGCAGATAATACACAAAACTGAGACATTATCATATATTATACCGGTACTGGTAAACAACTTACTGTGCATCCATGCATAAACTGAAAGCTACATTTCTCTTTTTGAATTCACTATGATGGCAACACCATATTGAAAAACATCCTGACAAATTGAATTTGTTTGTTACTTATAATCATGACAGAATGACTGAATTTCATTTTAAAACTTTTCCTGACAAGTCAGCTTAGCATTGTGCTCACTATTCAACAAAAAAAAATCACTTCTATTCTAGACTTTGTGAATGCTAAGGGTAAGAAACAAAAAAGACCAACGAGACAATATTCTTCAGTCTAAGAGAAAGAGTAATGTCTTTTGTTGCTGAAAAAAAGTTTGATATTGCCCAAGTTCAAATTTTTCAACTCTCACATTTACTTACAAAGTGTTTCTTACAAAATATTTTGTCTTCGCAGTTTCTAAAGATTTGTCAAAGAATTATTCAGGTCTATCTATATATCACAATAGTTAAAGAGAAACGCTGCAGATTTGTGTCTCTACCGGTACTACTAGCTATGTGCACAAAAGGTCCTATGTACATGTTTTACTCACTTGTGTGTGTTATAAGATTACAAATTGCAAAAATGTAAAGTGAAGTATTCATTTAACCAAGAAAAAAAAAACTCCTTGGTAAACCATGGCGGCTGTGATCAAGCCTTTAGTTGTCGAGATATACCATTCCCTTACTGAAAGAGATACAAGTGGTACAGTACAAATACTTTGACCATAAACATGTACATGAAAGAGAGTGGACTCTCAACTCTGAACAGTAAAGCATTCACATTATTATTTAATATAAGCAGTAGAAGATGATGATGAAATGCACTGTAACAATTGATATTCTACACAGTGTTTAACATGAACATGTACACGTAGAATAGTATGGAATCATATTCAATTGATGCAAGATATAAAACATTTGTATAAAAAATAAACTTAGCATCAGGGTTTTACCTATTCTTGGCAAGAACAACATACAAAAAAGGCAAAAATTGCAAATTATTTACAAAATATGGCCGATCAGGTGAGCAATGAAGTGCTGAGTGTGAATGAAGATCGCTTTCACCATACAATCAACAGCCATGTCATGCGGGTGTAGTACAGCAAGTCATGAATCATTAGTCTACAGTTTATATTATTATTTTAATTGTCAAATATGACATTAGAGCTTATATACATATATATATGAGCTTAATTATGGTAAAGTGGGTTCACACATAACTTTGATCTTGATGCTTCACACTTTAAGTGACCATTTGCAAAAGACCCCCACCCCCTGGTACCTACATAATGTGTATTCAAATTTGTACTAACTGGGAATCATTTTTTTTTTAAACTAACTTTCTCCATGAATCACCAAGTCATTGAACTCTTTAAATGCATGATTTTGCATCTATATGTATTAGCAATTTGGGGCCGAGGTTATCTATGTTGTGCCTCCCAAATAATAAGGCAGGATGAACCAAAAGAGAACCTCTACAACAAACAAAGCACATTGCTGTAAGGTCTTCAGCTTCCATTGCTTTCCTCTTTCTCTCTTTCATTCTTCATATCTTTATCAGAAGAAAACAAATGATATGCCATTAAAAACTAGTTTCACTGAGAAAGTCAACTTGTTCCAGTAATTATTCAATGTGGATTTAATGTAACAGGTTCATTTCACATTATTTTGGATTGGCTTTGTGACATCTCAATGGCCATTAGTAAGTATTTTGGCTTTAAGATGGCTCACCTCTGCTAAGATAGAGTACTTAAATGTGATCTGAATAAGTCTAGAGTCAGTCTTTTTAATTATATGATTCTAGTAATTAATTGAATACTGGCCGTTTCTTCACTTTTCATCGTCAAATGTACAGAACAGTCCAAAACTTCCTCTGCCATCAAATATGTTGGCATAAGCTGCTGATTTTCATACTGAATTGTATACGTGTATACAAGTATGCTGGTGCTACATCAAATCTCATCTGGTTCATCCATGCTCAAAATTTAGACGAATATCACAACTTACATAAACACATTGCAGATCTACACAAATTTATTTCCATTTGGACAGATGTTAAATTTAGAGAGGGCTTAGCCAACTCTTCTAAGCATGCAACACTTGAGTAGTAAATATGATCCATAAGTCTCCGAGTCTCCTTCAGACAATCAAACCCTTGCATGTCTGTCTGGTATGCTACAGAAGTGTAGTGTGTGTATTCTCTTAAGAAATATAAGCTCTGTGGTTTGGGTAACCAGCTACACATAACATATTGATCCAAATAAAAATATCAAGACACCATATTGATTACATTAAATCCAAACATGTGCATATCAATAATTACATACCATACAGCAACTCACAAATGTGGAAAATGTACCATTTAATGTCCTTTTTTCACTGCACATTAATTCCACATGTCTCCCAGATTAATCATGAGCTCTACAAATGCCTAAATGTTTACTGTTTTGTTACAAAACAAAAGATATTACAGACAATTCTTTTGGTCTGCCCAAGAAAAAAAAATGGATTAATTTATTTGTCAAAATCTCTAGATATCTCAACCGAATTCTTTCACTTTGATTTTCCTGTTTTTGTACCAAGACTCACATAGACCATGATAGATGGGACTATTAACATCATTCCTGATTTCCATAGAATGGTTTCAAACAAACTCTATTAGATCAAGATCAAACTTCCTCCATGGACACAAATTCTGATATTTTACATGCAAGTGTAGTAGTGTACCTTGGAATGAGAATCAAGTTTCTAATGATCAACAGCTGTAGGAACTTCAGGTCAAAAGCAGATCTACCTCATTACACACTTGATAGAAAGGTCATTTCCTATCAACATCTACAATCTTGAATGTCCACATTTGCCATACATGACTAACTTTCAGAGGGTATCCTCAATGGTAGGAGATAAAATGAAATAAATCACCTAAGAAAACTGTGATACCAAAATAAAAGGATATGTTGAATTTCAAACACCAAATGCAGTGCCAAATCTTACAAGCTGACACTACAATAAAGAGTTCATATACATTTCATTCACTTCTTAGTCTTCATACTACCTATCAGGTTACCCATCTGATTCATGTCAGTGATTCGATCAGCATGCTTCATTTTAAGATGCTGCTTGAACCAGGTGTAGTTCCGCGACAAATACCCACAGTACTTGCACTTGAAGCTACTGTAACCTAGATGCCTTGCAACATGGCGCTTGAGGGAACACATGCTTTCAAAGCGCTTCCGACACTTCAAGCACTTCAAGAGATTGGTGTTGATGAGAGACTTGATGGCACGATGTTTCTTGGAGGTGTCTGCCGGGTTCTTTGTTGCAGTAGAATGTGGCATGTCTGTCTCGTTGCGCAGAAGATGAATGCGGACATGTCGCTGCAAGGAGCTGAGGTACTGATACCTCTTGTTGCAATTGAGGCATCGCACCAACCGCTTGTCCATAAACAGTTCCAGAGTGTTCTTATCCTCCTCATCCATCTCGCCTTTGCTTCCTTTTGACTTGTCACCAGATGTCTTGGTCAGGTCACGTTTGACCTGCTGGGTCTTCTCAGCACTCGCCTTCTCTCCTTGGGTCTTCTCTGCTTGATTACGAGGAGACACACTTTGGTGATTCAACCTGGCTTGTCTTATAGGCATGTCCCTGCTTGGAGTGGGTTCGGGGCTCTTGCGGGCTCCATTGCTACTCGGAGGGGTCAACAGGATTTCCTTGGCTGCAGTACTGTTGACTACGGACTGTTTTGAGGGAGTCTTTGGGACAACTTTGTTCTCTTTGTTTGATTGAGATTTCGAAGATCTTCCTTCATTTTTGACAGACTCTTTATTGCTTGCTACCTTTTGTTTTTCGTTTTCAACATCATCTTCTTCCTCCTCCTCCTCCTCCTCTTCTTCATCCTCTTCTTCTTCCTCCTCCTCCTCTCCGTCCTCATCATCATCTTCATCTTCATCTACTTCTTCCTCATCCTCTTCCTCATTGTCTTCATCATTTTCCTCATCTTCAATTTCATCTTGACCTTCCATTCCTAATGCAATATCTTCCATTTCTACATCATTTCCATTGAGATCTGATGTGTCCTCAATCTCCAATATCTTTGGTGTCATAACATTATCACATTTGCCTTTCACAGCAGTCATTTTAGAGTCATTCAAGTCTTTAGATTTTTTAGGACTAGGGCCAACAACTTCATCGTTGTTGGAACCATTTCCATTCTGAACAAGGTTAACCCAAATTCCAATCTTCATATTCCGGATTGCTTCAGAGATCTGATGGATAGTGCGGAACTGCCTTCCATGTTTTCCCATCATGTGCCTCCTCATCTGAGTGTAGTCATTATTTTCATAAGGACAGAGCATGCACCTGTAGCGATTGAATCCAAAGTGATTGCAGCAATGCTGTTGCAGCCTTCTCATGGTTGATAGCTGCTTCTGACAGCGTCGGCACTTCAGCTTCTTCTCATCCATGATCTGCATGACCTTGTTTCTAGCAATCTCCTCTCGCGAAGGCGTCTGTGGCACGCTACCGCGATTGAGATCAGAGCTGAGCTGCTCACGACGGTGGATCTCCTTGTGGCGGAGCACATTGCGTCGATTGGCAAAGGTCTTGAAGCAAACATCACAGGTTGGCAAAGAGCTACCCTCACCTTGTTTCATGGCCTCCTTCTCACGACCCTCATGCAGGATTTTCTGTTGTTCCACTTTTCTACTGAGGAGTTCATCAACCCTTGTTGTTGGCAGATGGTGCATTGTTAGCATATGCCTACGTAAGTTGTACACCGACACTGAACTGTAACGACAAAGAGAGCACTTGAATATTGGTCTCTTATGGATCCTCATGTGCCAAGCTAATGCTGTCCAGTTCTTGCATTTCTTCTTACAAATCTGGCACTCAGTTGGTTGGCAGGCTACAGTACCTGGTAGATTCTTTTCTTTTGGCTCTTGCAGTGGGTTGCCCGGATGTACAGCCAGTCCTATAACCTTCTTGGGAGTTCCACTTTTCCTACCTCCATCGGAATCCTTCTCAATAGGAGCCTTTGGCTCTTCAGAACTATCCTCTCCTTCAAACAGTTCTCTCCTAGTACAGGCTGTGCCCCCAAAACCCTTCACAAGGCTATGAAGAGTTTCCCGTTTTTCAACTCGGCTTATTTTGGCGTTCTTCGTTGCCTGACGAATGGCTATCTCACCAACTATCTTCGCAGTGTCATCTCCCTCTGGCTTTGGAGCAAATACACTCATTTTTTCCAGCTCATCATGATGGATGATGTGATCAGACCTTACCACCTGTTGTTCAATGGCTTCAGTGGTACTTGGGATAGGTCGAAGTATTAGGTAAGCATTGGCGTTGCCGACCTCAGAGGACTGATCATTGATGACTGGTGTCACTAAGTTCCTCTTTGGCACTCCCCTCTCGTTTACAGGTGAGCCAGTAGGCGGTTGGGGTTCGACCTGCGGGGCTGCTGCATCTTCGTTGGGGAACAGATCCCTCATGTTCAGACCCAGGGTCTTTGTGGCACAGTGTTGGTCTATTCCAGAGAGCAACTTGCAGTAGGATCTCTTGTGCTCGATGAAGTTGACGAGACCACGGAAGAGGCCCTTGCATACCCTGCACTCGTAGATGATATCTGCCTCCTGGAGTAGGATCTGCTTGAGGCTTGGTGTGGCATTTCGGAAGAGATCCAGGACTTGTTGAAGACCCCTCCTGGAAGTGTGCATTGGAGGTAGAAGCTGGCTACTGTCCAGGCCTGGTGGCTCTACCGTCTTGCTAGCCATTCTGCAGAAGGAAATAATAAAAAAAAAAATTGTTTAAATAGATAGAAATGTTTTTATCATTTATCTTCAGGAAATTATTCTTATCATTATTCTGCAAGGGAGCTTTGCTTTTGTTTTCAAATTTGACTTCCGATACAGTAAAAAAACTTCACATGATGAATGTATTTATAAACACAACTTAGGTTAACTCTTATCGTGCCACAGGGCTAATCCCCACTGTGCCAGGTTGTTTTGGAGATAATCTGATTAACGCGAAGGTTCTATGAATGGTGAGTGCAAAACACACAGCACAGCCCAATGAGCATGAACAATAACTGCTCTTACGAAAGCGCCCTTGCAAGCACATGGCACTCAATAGGTAGCGTGCGTGCAGCCTCATGGCAGGCTAAGGGTTAATGTACCGGTATGTATCTTAAATCTATCTTAGTAGTAATGCTATGCATAACATAAATACCTACGTTCTTTCAAGAAAAAAAAATCAATGCCTTTTATTCATGCAGATTTTTCTTCATGAAGAAAAAGAAAAGCTATTGTTTCATGATATCACACAAAGAACTAGATCATTTATTGTTTGCCCGAAGCTAGAACTGTAAGTGTTGAAATCCAACGCAAGTTAAGAGATTACCAGTACACAAGTTCAATGCACAAGAGAACGATCATGATAATCTGCTCCATGAAACATTAAATGTGCATGGTCACAATTCAGTGGATTCAGCCCTTTCATGTTCATGTGTATGTTGCTTTTTACACGAGTCATGTAAAAAAGCAACCATGAGCAGATGCAATGTGTAATAATCCATGTGCAGCCGTGTATTGTATTGAACAATGTAAAGAACAGGTGTCTCAATCACGCATCATGGCTTTGAACCCTTATTAAATGTTACCATTAAAACATTTTTTTCTTCAAATAAAGCCTGAATGGTGAATACATCTATGAGGAAAGATAGTAATATTCAAAATATAAGGGCTCTCAGAAATTATATAAAGAACATGTATGGGACCTGATGATACATGTATGTACCTTGACCGATAAAAATACCATTAGGTGCATGCTTTCTCACAAAATGGTCTTTGTACAGGTTTTTTTTTAAAGGTTTTTCCCTCAAGTGCTTTTATGCAACATTTTCATAAAACAGACATACAAAAGAGGAATATTTCCCTATTTAAATCTCTTTACAAAGTTCATCTGAAACTTTTTGAAATGCTCTTCAAAGTAATTTAGCTTATCAACTTGGTAAAGTCTAATGAAATTTATGGACGCACACATTCCAGAGCGCTACAGTATCGCTATAGAAATCAATATTAGCAAGCTGCAGCAGCTGACTGGCACCTTGATGATGAACTTGACTTTAGATTTTTGTTCTAAATCAACTAAGCCTGGTCATTACGTTTTTTTGCTTAACGTTTAACCGTCAACTTTATATGGGCGGTTTTGTTTAACAGTTATTTTAAATACACGTATTTGTACATATACATGTACATGTATGTACATTTTCAATATTCAGGCAATTTGATGAAGTCATATCATGTAATCATATTCATGAACAGAAGCTTAAAAAGGAACTCCAAAAAGGATCTGGAAAATGAACATAGGCGTCTCCAGACTCGCCATACAAAAATAGTTATTATTAGCAAGACTTTGTTGCAGATACAGAGATCTGAAAACAATAATTATTGACGAGACACCGTAGCCAATACGGAGACCCGAAAATAATTATTAATGGCAAGAATTTGTTGCCAACACAGAGATCTGAAAATAATTATTATATGCAAGACATGGAAGCCACTACGGAGATCTGAGAAAATCATTTTTCTTGGCAAAACATCGTAGCCCATAGAGATCCGACAATAACAAGTCAACGCAAAGCGTAGCATCCCCTCGCAGGGTACAAACGGCCTATATACATGTATGTCAGAACAAGTTACCTCCCTTAGCCTATATACTATTATATTACTAGGCAAGGAAGTTAACCACATATATAATTAGGTTTTTTATATATTTAATGAGCTATGACCTTTCACCTTTGACCTACATACTCAGAAATCAAACTAAGGCTGCACATGTATTTTGATACCATGTACATGTACCTTCATATTAAATTTCATATTAATTTGTCAATCACTACTCAAGTTAACTCAAGTTATCAAATGGAAACCAGATTCGCATATTTAATGAGCTATGACCTTTGACCTACATACTCCGAAATTGAACTTAGGCTGTGTTTTTATACCATGAACCTTCATAAAAAATATCATTAAAATCTGTCAAACAATACTAAAGATATGGATCGGAAACCAGATTCGCATATTTAACGAGCTATGACCTTTGACCTACATACTCGGAAATTGAACTTAGGCTGTGTTTTATTACCATGTACATGTACTTTCATATCAAATTTCATTGAAATCTGTCAAACATTACTAAAGTTATTGATCGGAAACCAGATGTGCATTTTTTTCACATATCTAATGGGCTATGACCTTTGACCTACGACCTTTGATCTACGTACTCCAAAATCGAACTTAGGCTGTAATTTGATATCATGTACCTTCATATCAAATTCCATTAAAATCGGTCAAACATTACTGAAGGTATCAATCGGAACCAAATTTGTTACAGACAGACGGATGGCAGCGTTACTATATCCCCTTCGACTTCGTCGGGGAGGGGATAATTATAATTGGCGAAACATCGTAGCTTATACCGAGATCTGAAACTAATGATTATTGTTGAGACACTGTAGCCGATAAGGAAACTTAAAAATAATTATTAATGGCGAGAATTCATTGCCGATACGGAGATCCGGGAAACAATTTGTGGCAAGACTTTGTTGCCGATACAGAGGCCTGAAAACAATAGTTATTGGCGAGACTAATTCGTAGCAGATTCAGAGATTCGGATATAACAATTAGTGGCATGACATTGTAGCTGGTATAGAGATCCATAAATAATAATTAGTTCCATAGCAAGATTCATGTGACACCAACAAACTGCAATAAAAAACGAGGGAAGTGCTCTCAGCGGTCACGCCTGCATTACGCAATTATTTATAGGCAGGGTGGTCCATTAGCAGGCTCCCCAAAATAAAATCGTCTACATACAGTAATCAGTATTTTGAAGTGAATATTGACTATCAATCATCAGAGGAATTATTTACTATTATTTGTACCAAGATTGATAACTTTCCTGAAATATGAACAAATTAACTATTTTTTTATAATTAATTTTCATATTAAGTTGTGAAAACATAATCCAGGTCTACTGACCTCAAATGACCTTCAACCATGACTTTGTGACCTGGAGTTTGTGTCATATGATTTGTGATACTTGATAACCAATGGGTACAAGTCAATGGAATTTGAATGAACAAACTAGGGCTGCAACGTGTAGTCGAATGCTTGAGTACCCGCACGATTGGCAACTGCTCAAGTACAATTTCTCGTACCCGAATATTCGGTCGCAAAAACAAACAAAAAATCCCGGTCACCTGGCATTGTCCAAGCCGACGCTTACCCGTGCTAGGGAGAGGGGCAGCCGCCAGCATGGTACCGTCGGTAAAAATGTTTCCAGCTCAATCACTCTCAACTCACCACTCAGAAACTGGGACCAAATGTCCGGATTTCTATTATTATTATCAAATCGACACCTTCAACTGCAACTCAAAGTAAATAGCGTGAGTTTTCAGAGACGGACTTGGGATATTTTTACCGTAGTGTGTATGGTGGTGGCAAGAAAACAAATTATAAAGAAAATTGCCACCACCACCGACCACACTACTCAATAGAAATATCCCAGGTAAGTCTTCAAAAACTCACGCTATTTACTTGTGAGTTGAGAGTGGGACCAGGATTTTAAAAAAAAAAATTATCTAAAAAAAAAAAACATGGCGTCCAAACATTTGAATATTCGTTTGTGAGTCTGGGAGTGTACTCGGGTACTTCATTACACCGTTGTGCACAGCCTTTGAAAACACTTGAAATTATGCTAAAATTCAAAATCTTGAAGTTGATGCCACAACATAGTCCAAGTATGTTGACCTGAAATGACATTTGACCTCAACTCTGTCACCTAATAGACTAATCACATGATTGGTGATCCTCGATAACCCTTATGTTCTAGTTTCATGGAATAGGAATGTATATATTCTCAAAATTATGATAAAAATTCAACACAACATAGTCAAAATTTGCTGACCTGAAATGACCTTTGACCTTAACTTTGTGACCTGAAATTCTGCTCACATCATCTTCATTGAATAAGAACTTATACTTTTATTATTAAAAATTGACAAACTTAACCTTGGGTTAAGTTTTTAATGTTGACGCCTCCTCCGCCGCTGCCGCCACCGGAAAAGTGGCGCCTTTATGTCTCGCTTTTGCTATGCAGGCGAGACAAAAAACTGTTAAACGAAAATCTTTAATGAATCAACAATATTCAAGGACAAAACAGAAGAAAGACTCATGTAACACTAACAAACTGTATCTTAAAATGGAATTGGGGAAATGAATCGGGGATAATGCACTGATCGGTACCGATGCACCGATGCAAATCTAAAAATAATATGAAAAACAAAAACAACATGCATCTAACAAACGGTTTATAAACGGAGAGAAAAATCTTACACGGTTTTTAGTAGTGCTGTAGCCCAACCGAGCCAAGCCAAACTAAACCGAACGCAAAGGCCTGGTTCGGATGTTCGGCAGAATAATGTGAACACTTTTGCAAGCTAATGAACTTGTCAGTTTGTACCTAATTTTCATGTCTTGATTACCTTTTTTTATATTTACTTTTTACTGATTTTCCTCCTTTGTGATGTATGCCTATCCTGGCGCCAATCAAAGCCCAAATCCTGACCTCTGCTACTGTACGTCGCGATCGTAAGCCATAAACAAGAATACATGTGCGTTCTAGGCGCTGATCAATACAGCTCAAACCCAATCAACAACAAAATTTTAATTGTAACAATATCGGACAAATTTTACAATAAATATATATAATTAAATAAATATATATTATAGTATGTTATTTATTTAGGAAAAATAGGGATTTACCCTATTGAAAATAACACTTATAAAAAACTGTAATCAACGAGTCTGGGCCCCTATTCAAGATGGCAGCTTTCATGACTCGTAACATTAGACAACAACCGTATCACCAAATCTTTACAAAAATTGAATACATGATTCTTTTTAAATTGCAAATAAAACATGATTCAAGACGGAAATGTGAATGTAAGAAGTACTTTTCTTCACAAATAGTTACGCTTCGAGCAGTTTTTTAAATGTAAAACTCGTGCTCGTCGGTAGCAGTGTTTTTCATCAGGAGTGGGCAGAAGTCCTCCGTGCTGGTCAGGCAATAGTTTGTAAAGTACTAGTGCCAAAGGGGTATAAATATTTATGCAAGTTACATGTTTTTCAAAAATACAACTTTGACATCGCATGAAAACCTGTTTTGACTCATGTCCCTGACTACAAGTATACAACAATGAAAACAAGATACAAAGCAGGGGGAAAAAGGTGGAAAAATATAGAAAAACTTGCAAAAGTCATATCAGCACCAACATAAGCATTACCTCACACTCCCCAAAAACTTCAACTACCTCAAATTATATAATACAAAAGAAAACCAACAAAATTTTAAAGAAATATGTTTAAAAAGTGAATTGTCACTTAAAAATACATAAGACACTTTCCTGAAATATTTCTGAGGAACGCACATTGACACAAGTATTATAAGTGATGGAAGCCCCAAATTAACCAAATTTGATGGTAAAATTTCTCTTAAATTGTATCAAAATGTGAAAGAGGATTAGAGGATGTAATTTAAAAACACAATTCTGCAAAGATCCACCCCCCCCCCCAAAAAAAAAAAGGTGTTTGAAGACAAATATTGATAACAACAATACATAATTTGGGTTGTACGCAGAAAACCTCAATTTTGATTCTTTCATCAATATTTGACTTCAAACACATTTGTTTTGAAAATCCTTGCAGAAATGTGTCTTAAATGACATCCTCTTTCACATTAAGATACAATTTAAGTGAAATTTGCCATCGAAATGTTGGGGCTCCCAACACTTTAGAGGGGCTTAAATTCCTATTTATCTGGGTCAGCTGGGGAAAAGCACTGATAAAAGTAACCAGGTTTTTTCAGGATTGCCAACTTGCTTTTCTATTAAACCATAATCATTAGGATGATTACATAAAATATCAACCTTCACCTAAACAGCAACAGGTAGATCTATAATGTCTGGTTCATCTGGGAGTGGGAATTCAATGAAAGTTCATAGCTGACTGCACCCGCCTGCATCCATTCTGCAACCTACCAAGTAAGACTACAACTAAACGAGTAAGAGTCTGAAGTCTTGAAGAGCCTTACAAAAAAGTCTACCAAACATCACCTCTACATGTAGACTCCGTATGTGATGAACAATAACAAAACAAATACCAGACACCACATTCACTCATTTGAGCTATAGTCGGCAAATGGAGTCAGGAGTCTGGAGATTACAGTCAGCTCGTACACACGCCCATGCACCACAGCCGGTTTATGACTTGAGGCACACACGCAAAATGGACGCTGTGCTCACTCATTAGAATTGCACGCATTGTTTGCCCGTGTGGAAAAAGTCGGCGGAAGCACTCGGCAGACGAAAGAAAATGTCTAAATATCACTCAAAGCGAGCACCCAGGGTAAAAGAAGACCGACCAAAGCCGGGACAAACATCCTTAAGAAAACATACTGGTGTTGATGAATTAGCAATCGTCCAGCTCGTATGCAAATTTAGCTGCAACATCTGTCACGTTCGCCATCGTTTTGACAACATTCGACACACTAATTTCGATACGTGCCATGACGCAGTGCGTCAATAGCCAGCCGCCTCGAAACGAGTCGACAACACGATAAAAAACATAGAAAAAATCCTCACATAACTCACCTTCAATAATCAATACTCCCACCAGTAGTAGCTATCGGAAATTCTGCTTCTTCTCATGCGAAAATTTTGTCGAAATTTGTGTAAGTAACTGAATTATAGAAAGGAAATCTGGTATCGAGACACGCCGGTTTGACGATGGTTGCTCACTTGGCTCAGTATGGCGCTCGGCCTCTTTCTTCTGTACACGGAGTTGCCGTTTGTAAGAACGGCTTTGTTAGCAAGGTGCGGGGATGTGAGCGCGTGCCACAACGCACTCCGCCAGTATAAGTTCGGCGCTCAACTGGCTCGGCCATTGTGGATGAAGCGTTGCGGCTTGTCGAGTTTCAAAAAATCTCACTCTAAGTCCAGCGGAGGTCGAGCCCGTCTATTTTACTCCCCCTTTTTCCAGGGTAGGGTACTCATGAAAGAGCAAGGCCCTGTTTGGGACGCATTTGTTTCGAATGTTGACGAAAGCGCTCACACCACTCGCGATGCCGAATCATTGCCTCGGCGTCGCGAAGTTGGCTTATCGTACGATGACGAAGTTTGACCGAGAAAAAAACGAACCGCACCCATAAAGAATAAATATTTGCCCTTGAACACCATTATTCTCGTTAAGCATGATGACTTCAACAAATGGATGTTTAAATGTTTAAACAGGTTAGTATTGTTTAGTCCCTGAAGACTGAGAATGGATGGCTTTGAAGTTAGAGAAAAGTGAATAGTTTGACCTTCAAAGTTTTGTCACCGTCATTTTTCTCCAACTTGTTCCCGCTTTTCTTGTATGTATGTGTAGGTCATTTAAAGTTTCAGCATTATCTAGAGACCATTGTTCATAAGAATTATTTGCTTCAACTCTAGTGCATTTTATGCTTTGATATAAATTTGATAATAAGTTCAATTGGGCCCAATGAGATCAGAGGTGTGATATATTCTCTAACAAGTCAGAAAGTCGAAGAGTTTACAAAAACTAATACGTCAAAGCTAGAAGATACAGGAGGCAGTACTGTAGGTCATTGAACATTAATACAATAGAGTCAACTAAATTTGGAAGAGGCACAAGCGGCACTGATAAACTGTTAAAAGTGTGCCTCGTTACGATAACGAAAATCGTCTTTCATTTACTTTTCGCCACCCACCCCATTTTATCGTAAAAACCGATCCATGTATCGACTAGATTAGACTTGTCCAAAGTAATTTAGAGTAAAAGATTACCTGTTTAAAAAAAAACACCTCATTTTAGTAACATGTAATTGAGAAAGAAAAAAATCTTCGGCTGAAAGTCGTGTCCGATAATCATAGGGATTGGGTATAGTGGAACTAAAATCATTTATTCAACTGGAAATTAAAACCGCGGAGGGGGCGGGATGGGTAACAATTCAAGTCGTCTTAAATATATTTGGTATCCACTGATCGCAGATATTTGTATCCGAAAATAAACGGATCTTTTTGGATATATTTTGATTTTTGTTTTTTATTAAGATAACGCAAAAGTGTAATATGCATCTTATTCAAACAACGTATATGTCTTACTTTGAGAGAAGACCACTTTTATTTTTTGTCATTGATAAATAAACTATATGTCAACAAGTATGCCTATATCAGGAAAAGAGTGGATGAAAAGGATTAGGGTATAGAGTTGACCCCCAACCCCCCCCATAAATCACTATTGCCCACGGAGTCAACCTTTCGCTCTCCGTGACGATCAATTCGTTCAAAGGGCTGTTTACAACGCTCCGTTTTGTCCACTACCTCCATATTTCAGTGATGCTATATTTTACACGTCACTTCCGCTCCAAAACATCGTTCCAGCCATCTTACAAACCGCCAATCTCGAATATGGCCCAATATCCGCCCATTGCCTAATGTTCAATATCCGGCACCAATTAATACTAGAGCGGTCGGTACAATATAAAGCTTAGCCACACTGTTGCAAAACATGTACATTATATACACTTCAAGGGGGTGTATTCCAAGGGGACAGAATGCGAAAGGGTCTCGCCAAATAGTTTTAGTATAATTCAATATATATGGCTTCGAATGTTGTGTTTGCCCCTGCCCCCCCCCCCTCCCCTTCTCCATCATGGATCCAATAAATGGATTAACGATGCCGCCCACTATCTTACAACCATTTGAAACTCGCCACGCCAAGAATGATAAACTTGGGGGCTTATACTAAAAATGCATGTTGCTTAATATGCAGGGAAGGAGTTGTTTTCATGTATAAAAGCATTTTCACCCTCAAAACGTCACTTAAACAATAATTAAGACCCCACACGTCCATAACGCAAACACTAGAAGCATAATTTGGTATCCCCGCAGAGCCCCGGCAGAGCCCCACCTTGGCTCCCGAAAGATGTTTTCAAATTTCTCAATTTCCTTCATTCTATTAATGTATTTCTTTGTAAGGCAACATGCAGCACACATCCAATTAAGAAATATTATCAGCATCAAGACGTCTACATGTACATACAGATTTCCTTTATAAAGCTTGTTTGCGAACAGAACGTCTTACCTCAAAGGGAGGCATGAATTTACACCTCCAATATTGAAGACAACATACTGGGTTTACCCCCGTTGGCAAATGGTCTGGCATCTCCTCCCCCAACTTGGTCTAGCGGCGTCTCAAATAAATATAAAGAGGACCATTCGTAAGAGCTAATACATTAAAATTTCAAACGATGGTCTTTGACATTTACCATCATTTGTTAAAGACAACAGTAAACCGTTGCCCACGTAGGGTTACTCGTGTGCTTAATTATACGCAGGGGTCGACGGTGTAGCTACAAGGGGCACAGGGGCATGTGCCGCCCCCTAACCTAACCGAGTGGTGAATAAAAAGAAAGGAAAACGAAAAAATAGGAAAATGGAAGAGGAAATAAAGATAAAAGAAGAAGTCTTAGACTATGAGACCACATCCAGCATCCCTCGTCTGATCAGTCGCATCGTAAATTAACGTTTCCGATATTTTCCGAGTAAGACCTACCCCCCCCC
>BEXV01000732.1:168139-183813 GCA_003118195.1 Hemicentrotus pulcherrimus
TCAAACCCCCCCCCCCCCCCCCACTGAGCGACTTTTTTTCGACCGGCGCGATTTTCAAATTTTCGGGAGCAAATTATTTTACCCCCCCTTTAAAAAATCCTGCTCTGGGTATTGGTGCTAATGCATAATTTTGTATACACAATGTTATTTCCATTGTTTTGTTTTTTTTTATTCTCCCCTCTAAATTTGGTCTGTCTCTCCTGCTACTGTTTTTTTCATCTACAATATATTTTCTTTAAACCAGGAACCTATCATATACATGCACTGTCAGAGATTTTTTTTCCATACATTCTATCACATTTTAATTAGTATTTCAACTAAATTTTAATACTTTTAAACAACGGACTTGATCCAATCTTTGAATAATGAGATCACAGTAGATCCTCGATACACTTCTTGGCGATTATTGTTTTATTTATGCGCCTGGAGGATTTCGAAATAGTGCATTTGAGTGTATCTTAGACATGACATGAAAATGAAATTTAGATATCACAAGATATAATTTATTTATTTATTTGTTTAAAGATAAAACTGAAGAGTGAGGAATAATCCTCAATAGAAAGACCGAAGTTAAAAAACGGCTGCCTTAAAATGTGCGGGAAAATGTGTAATAAAACAGTTTCTCATACCAGTGGGAAAATGAATGAAGAAGTCGAAGTCATTTTTATTAATAAGATACATTTGTCAATACTTTTATTCCATACAATTAATTGAATATGTAAAGGTGATTTATACACAGAAATATATGTAAGTAATTCCACTTAATAATTATCTTTTATATTCCAGACCATTTTGCCTCGACAGGGTAAGGCAATATAAAGAAATGCCTGTATGGTGTAGCATTGGACAGGGTAAGATTGTCTTTACTGGGCGTGGCTATGAAGGATATGCGGAATTAGTTAATTATGCTAATCCATTCACTCTGTCTCATAGTTAAGAGTCTTGTTGATAAAGTGGATTTTCGTTGAAAGTAAGGTCTTTTTATTAATTCTTATACTTACCTACAAAGATCATGAATGGCGAATAATTTAGCCTATCCAAAATATACAAGTTCCAATTTTCTTAAATTAATCATTTTCATATACATTATCTATAGCGCTTTTAAAATCTTGATGAGCTTCTAAGGTTCGGGGTGTCATTCATCAGTCGTACAGACTATAATTATTTCTCCCATCGGTGTTTATTTGCAAAATCTCCACCTTCTCTCTCTCTCTCTCTCTCCCTCTTTCACTCTATCTTTGTTCGTCTTACTTTTTTTTTTTTTACCTTATATTAATTATATCTGATTCGAAAATGTGTCGACATTTATATTTCAAAGAATTTTATTTTATTTTTCCCTTCATTTTTTTTTAAATACATAAGTTTGACAACCTTATAAGTTATTAGAATGTATAGCCTCTCCGATTTCTTTGTTTGTCGGGGTTTCATTATGGTCCACATATAGTAGCTGATTAAATTGTTATCAATAATCTTTCTTTTCAGTAACGGAAGTAATGAATAGACATACTGATATTTAGCATTCGTGGATTAACACAAGATTGAGTTATATAATTTTAAATGACCATTTCCAAAAAGAAGAAACCAAGACATTCATTTCAAAACCAATACCACTGCAGTAAGATGTGATGCAATCTAATCACACAATTATTATGACCAGCCTACGTGCTGTTATGCGCTAAAGAAGCTTGTCCCCGTATGAAGCGGATACATCTACGTGGAAAGACCGGTGGTTATTATGGTGAAATTAGTCACCCAGTTTCCGGTATGACTGACCTTAATTAAATGGTAATTGGAGACATAATGAGAGAAGAAAACGTGACTAACGAGTACAATGATATAGATGCCAGGCGCATGTAGACGCCAATTGGAGCTATGCAAAAAAAAAATGTGTGGTGGTCTAACGGATATGGAACCTGGCTGTGGATAACATGGTTCAAGGTTCGAGTCTCACCGCGGCAATAATGCCCAGATGTCAAATCATTAATCTACATTTGCCACTCTCCATCCATGTGTTAAATATGCATCCTCTAGTTTGCGAACGTTAATTTAGCTGGACTGGCATGCGTGTACTTGTAAAATAAATCCCTGGTCGGAATACTACCGCAAAAGTGGAGCGTGTGCACTATCATGTGCGGATTGATGTGCAATTAAATCCAATGACCAAACTAATAAATATCACAATGTAAAGCGCTTAGAAATGTAGTACTGAGAGCTATAAAATGACTAAAGTGACTATTATTAATTCGCTTTTTGACATTAGTAACTTTAACCGTTACCCGATGCAAAGTTAAGGTGTGTAGAATCTCTATGGATAGCCCACCTGTCAATGGGCGAATTGTACTGTTTTTGTTGATTTTTTTAAAGTAAACAGGCTTGAATAAACAGGCAAGATGAAGTTGAAAGGAACCTTTAAATTCCCATTAATTTCTACTACATAGTGTGTTGACGGAATCAATTATTTGTCACTCATGCACTGTATCGTAGTCTTTTCGACAAAATCATTGATCGATAGGAGGTCATATTTATGCTATAACTGAACATTCATGTTTTGGGCACGTCGGCCTTCCGACTTCCTGTCGGGAGGTCTCACGAGACCGAATACCTTCAAGATGGAAGGCCAATGAAATTTAAGTCTTGGTCTGACGTTCCGACGAGTATCTCGAAGGTTCACGAGACTCAGATGTTTTCTATAGAAAAACCCGTCGGAAGAGAGAGAGAGAGAGAGAAACACGCACACACAAACATACGCACGCACTCCTTTTTTTAACGTCGTATGAAAAGTGAAATGTTCTTTTTGAGATACCTGTCTAGAGATATATCTGTCAACGAGACAGAGAAACATTGACTGTTGAAAAATCTGTTGAAACGTCTGACATATAGGCCTAGTATGAACAGAGCGATATTGTCTGTTGCGATATCTGTTAAGACATCGTATGAACAGAGAGACCGTGTCTGTTGAAGATCAGTCGAAAGAGAGAAAGAGATAGATATACATCTGGTATCATATTAACAGAGGGACCGTGTCTGATGAAGCCAGTCGTAAGAGAGAGAGAGAGAGAGAGAGAGAGAGAGACTTGCGTCGTATGAACAGAGAGACCGTGTCTGTTTAAGATCAGTCGAAATAGAGAGAGAGAGAGAGAGAGAGAGAGAGAGAGATCTATCTCTGGCATCGTATGAACAGAGAGACCGTACCTGTTGAAGATCAGTCGAAAGAGAGAGAGAGAGGGGGAGAGAGATCTGACATCGTATGAGTACAGAAATGTCGTATGGTAAAAAATAATATTGATACATCTATCGTTATACGAACAGAGAGTTCTTGTCTTTTGAGAATCTGCTGAGAAAAAAATATGGCATCGTACAAAGAGCGATATAATGATTGTGTCTGAAGAGACATGTCGAGAATAAGTGAGATATATTTAACATCGGATGAACAAACATCAAAATGAAGCATTTTTTCTATACCATTCTCATCTTACACATCTTTAGTTACCGATTGCATAGAAAATATACGGAAGAAATTGAAAGGAAGAAATCTGAGTGAAGAGGGATAGAGAAGAGAAAATCATTTGTTGAAACCAGATGCCTGATATACCACATAATGCAAATGGCTACAAAAGAGACTATATTAGTAACTCAAATTTATATAATCAAATTGAAACCCGTTTTTGTTATTTCTTCAAATACAAATCACTCTTTATTTACTTTACACAAATAAATAAGAGAAGTCTATTTCTTTTTACTAGTGATTGATTTCTATATCCCCCTCTCTATTAGTGCACTTATACCCAAGTTCATAGTTTGAATAGGTTGTACAATGACAGAAAGCGATCTATGCCCGCCATTATTACGTTTAAAAAAAAAAGATGTGCACCTTGTACGTCATCGTTACTTATTCTATCTAGAAACTTCCTTTTCAAAGTATTCTTCCCAGCGATTTCTAAAGAATTTTGAAAGAATCTATTCAAGACGCATGCTTTCTCCGAGCTTCCAAAGATTTCAATTAAAATAGATGACACCGTAGGTCTTGATTCAGTAACGATTCGAAGCTATTCAAAGGTTATCGATTTGCTGGGTGGTTTTCAATCAATCTTTCGCATAATGTATCGTAGCTAGTGCGGTGAAATACCGGGCATATTGGTAAATAAAGCAATGGCATATGGAGGCCTTTACTGCATAATGTTAATTTCTCGAAAGAAAACAAAGGGTGTCATGTTAAAGAGTTATAAAGCGCTTTGCTAAATAATAGTGCGTCTCCTTCCTAGTCCTATCTCGAAGATGCAACTAAATCCTCGAATACTCTACTGTCATTTTGTTACGACCTTAACATGAATGTTTAATCTACTGTGATCGTTGCTTCAGCAAATTATTAATTCTTGACTACTTCTGCGTCAGGTTTTCTTCTGGGACTAAGATTTTATAAGAATTCCAAGGCCGTGTTCACACGTTGTGCGTTCTCCCTATTATTCCGTTTGACGCTTTGCAGCTAAAGTGACAAATCGGACTTGGAGAGACACGCAAGGGCGTCAGCTGATGTGGTTCCGTAAACCTAGTTTAACAACCGCCGCGGAAAAATACAAACATAATGCATTTCACATTGATTCTGTATCACATAACACAGAGATAAGTGAGCACACCTAGAGGATTTTGTTGCTCTCGAGTATTTATTTCACACTACCATTTGCCATTCATCTACACCTAATTTTTCAGTTTGCCGTGGTTTAAAACGGTTTACCGCACTACGTATTAACGAAGCTGATACCGGCTCTTCCATCTCAAGATATATGTTCCCAATATCTCTCTCTCTCTCTCTCTCTCTCTCTCTCTCCCCCTTTCTCTCCTCTTAGGTGAAATTGACTGCACCGATTTATTCACAAGAAGGAATCTTTTTTTAACTATTTCTGGATACGGCATTTCGTTAATGGTTATCGATTCATGTGATTAATACGTTCATTGAGATACAATGGGTTGTGATAAACTATTTTCCTCTTTCAGAGTCGGGAACGAGAGAAATGGCAAGGAAGTCGGAATGAATGGGCTAAACATGCGAAGGGTAAAGGCACATTCGAATAGCGACGACATTACCACTGATGGAGAAGAAGATGATGATGATGGTGATGTTGATGATGGTGTTGGTGATGATGAAAATGATGATATTGTTATAGTGATGATTGGTGATGATGGTGATGGCGATGATGATTGGGGTGATGATGGTCATGATTGATGGTGGTTGTAATGGTGGTGATTGGTATCGATGGTGATGGTGATGGTGATGATGGTGATGAATGATGGTGGTGGTGATGGTGATGGTGATGATTAATGGTGGTGGTGATGGTGATGGTGATGATGATAATGATGATGGTGATGGTGATGGTGATGATTGATGATGAAGGTGATGGTGATGGCGATGATGATGGGGATGATGATGGTGATGATTGATGATGATGGTGATGGTGGTGGTGATGGCGATGATGATTATTAGTGATGATGGTGGTGGTGATGGTGACGGTGATGATTGATGATGAAGAAGGTGATGGTAATGTTGACAATGGTGAAGTAGACAATGGTGATGGTGAAGGTAATGGTGATGGTCGATGGTGATGTTGAAAGTGAGGATTGTCATTAAGATGGAGACCGACTGAGATGATCGGTCGATGATGGGTATTGTTACAATGTCCCTACATGCCTTCATTTAATGTCTTGACGTTAAACATAAATATTTTCATGCATGATTAATGCACTTTCGTTACTAGCCTACATTCTTCGCGATCTCAATTCAATTCAACTACTTCAAGCCACTCCCATTACTTTACAATTCATCGTTTTCTGACATTATCGTCTTTCGAATGAGCTTCGGAATGTTTTCAAAAATGATCGTTAAGATTTCCATTCGACAAAGGTTTGGTTGAGAAAAGAGCTTCCCTCGACTCTTTTCGCCTCCGCTTTTTCTTTTGATCATTCGCTCTATCACGAAGTAGCTCCACACCGCACTAGCTCGCTTTCTCGCTCCCTCGCCTGCATGACGTCATTGTTGCTAGGCGACATACAGATGAGGAGTTTGGGAAGGAGGTTGAGTGCATTTGCGTTGCTGAGGTCTCACTGGTTCTGTCAGTACATTCTTGATGAGGAAGTTGAAGAAAATGTTATCGAATCTAGAGTCGTAAACGGGCCTCATGTTTACCAGACTGATGATTTTAATCAAATATGACATGTTAAGCACTGGTCTACCTGTGACGTGGTTTGGTTTGGTAGCCCAATCGTGTATTGATGTTCTAAATGAAATTAACAGTTCATGTATGTAAATATGAAAATAAAACTTTGTCTCAGATTCTGAAACAAATTCTGGATATAGCTCATGATGCAATGATTGGAATTACAAATTTTGAAAACCGTTCGCCTGACGTTTTTTATAACACTACAGTCTATTGGGGAAAACGAGTATGGTAAAAACCGGTCACTCAGATTTTTTACTTTTTTGAGGCACTTCTTGATCATTTTAAAGCGCATTACACCATATCACAGACACTGATAACACGTAGGGCCGTGTATCTCAGATTTAACATTGTTAAACGATCCCTTTAATATGAGCCGTTTTTGCACAAAAAATGATGAAACATTAAAAAATTTTGTAACAATAAATTTCCATGTCATATACAAGAAATGCTCGAAAAAGTCTATACAATTTGTAGCTCGCTTGAAAAAAAAAACAGTTTTTTTTTCTTTTTTTTCTGTGCATTACTTTTCAATAAAGGGATATGCAGGTACTGTAACATGCAGTCTTAACTGATGATGAAGATGAAGATGATGATGATGATGATGACTATCTCGGCGAAAAATAAAGAAAGTTGAAGCTACGAGTGCTGACGGTGTGATAGCGGTAATGATGACGAAGACGCCGATGATAAAGAGGATAGTAATAATATAGATGATAATGATGATGATGACGATGATATTGATAATATTGATGACGACGATATTGATAATGTTAATGATGATGATGAGGGTCACGGTAATGATAATGATGTTGATGATAACGATGATGAAGATTTAGTTTAATTTAATTTTCTTTTAACACGGTAACTCGCTCAACCTGAAATAAACGGCTATTTTTCAGAATGTCCGTAAATTGAATAAAAATACACAAATTATAATACATACAAAAGTCAGTTACAAAGATGTTGCTGCCGATGATGCTCATGTTGTTGTTGATAATATGGATAATAATGATGTCGATAGCGACGATGGTGATGGTGTATGGTGATGATGATGATGATGCCGATACTGACGATTGTGTCTATGACGGGTGCGATGAAAATGATAAATGCAATGTTCATTGTCCTGATTCTTTGATTGATTTTATGTTGTTAAATACTATGGAGGTGGTGATGGAACGGTAATGACAATTTTCCTTGTCATTACATGATATGATCATGTCCAAAGCTCTCCCAACCTTACGCATGATCAAGGATCGACGAGTAAGCGTCATGAAAGCAGTAATCGAATATTCAAGCATCTCGAAAAGGATTTATGAAATTGAACATGAAACAGGGAAAGAAACCGGGAAAATCTAATGAATGAAGAAGCAACATTATCATTCTAGTCAGTCAAACAGATTCAAGACTATAAGAGGTCAAGGAAACTTCCTCACAGCATGATCGCAAAGGCTTTCGACAAATAGACTCAAGGGCAATTTCCATACTCTTTTGCATATTCCATGGAAAACATGTTCGGATTACGAAATACTCCATTGCAATGTCCTTTTCATTCGATGATGGTTGCATAATATATCGCTGATTTTTCGAAAGTCTTTGCAATCATGTTCGCTTTCTCCAGGTCGCTTCGGGACGCTTCAAGGAACACATTGCCCGAGAATTGAATGAACCTGCATGCATAAATTCGTCTCCATTGAATGGCTGAGAATGCTTTCAGAAGTTCTCTTCTAGTTTTAAGTTGGGCTATACCGAATTAATAAGGATTACAGGTTTTGTTCGAAATAATCAGACTAATGAAGAAAAAAAAATATGAACAAACAGATGTGCACATAATCATGGGAGAGAGAGAGAGAGAGAGAGAGGGAGAGCAGAGGAGAGATGGGTGTGATGGGTAAGGGAAAGGCCCATATACGCAATCTGTTGGCGCACGGTGAATTTTAATTGCATGAAGCCCAGCTCATAATTTATAGAAATTAGAATTTCGGGTGCATCATTCGTAATAGTGCAATATTCAAATTAAAGAAACAAAACGAAATATTTGAGATGCTAAGTTGGGCAAACTGTCTCACGGTTGATGTTAATTCGTCACGTCATATTTAATGGAAATGCGCCAGGAAGGGCTAAGCATACAATACTCCCCGCGGGCATGTTAGCGAGCGATCGACGCGAGGCGACAACGTAAATAGCGCAGTGCGGAGCGGAGACACATCATCGCGCGCGCTACGACGAACATTTGCATTTTTCATCTCGGCTTTCTAATGAGATTTCCCGGTCGACGGACCGAGCGCAGCGTCCTGCCGTTGGCGGACTAACTTACCATCTTGAAGTCGCTGCACGGAAGGATGCACGGAGCGGCGATAAATCCCCGTGTTTTCAAGCGCTGAATGAAGACGGGCTAGGCGATTGAGCGTCCACCGCGCGGCCAAGGCGAAACAGAGGTGAAACCTAGCTCGATATGCAATCCTTTGTTTGATCGTGTAGTTGAGTCATGATAGGCAGAAAGAAGATGGGATAAGGTGGGGTACTAGATGCAGACTGGAAACTGGGTGTGGGGTGGGGTGGGGGCTCGAATTTGGCATTTGTCGACGATGCCGTTTAGCTGGATAACCCAGCGCACTATCTTTCATTGAACGAATGGGTTTGTTAATTAGGAAGATAATCGCGCTCGTTGGTTTAAAACTATAAATCGAAATGGTGACGAGAGAGGAGGAAGAGAGAGGGGAGGAAGAGAGAGAGAGAGAGAGAGAGAGAGAGAGGGAGCAGTGATAGAGCAAAAGGTGCAAAGGAGAGAGGGGGAGGGACAAAGTGGGAGACGGCAGAAAAAGATCAAGGGACGGATCGAGGGTTGTTAGAATAACAATGATAACGAACATTCATAATGCGCCATGTCTGTCTAAATGGGCAATCCTGGCGCAGTTATGCGAAAATTGTATAATTGGGGGCATACGTCTATCTAGTTATTCAAGAAAGAAAGGAAAATACATATAAGTTTAAGTTTAACATATTTCAGATCATAATTTTTTAATAATGTAATTACAACATCATTTTCAACATAAAAGCAAGGTTACATACGCAGTAGTTAAATGTGTGAATTGAAACATATAGAATAGCAACGACGAAGAGAGCTGAGGGAGAAAGCATACGACATTTTTTTAGAGTGAAACTGGAATATATCCATTCAGGAGGATCATAAAGAAGAGATGACTCGTGAAAAGGAGGCTATAAGTGGAGGGGGTCGGATTGCCCATTGTGCCCGTGAAGAAGTGGTCATAATAAATGGTTGCGCCCTGGCGTATTTGGAAGTAACTCACGTTCATTAATTTCGGCCAAATATTATTAGAATTCGGACGAAACTATGAATGAAGAGAGAAGGGCGAAGATGAAGAGAGGGAGGGAGAGAGGGAAAGAGAGAAAATGGTCGATAGAGGGGTAGAAACTAAATGAAGATGGACATGCGATTGCCTCGAGAAAGGGCAAAGAAATTTAGAAAAGATAGAAGAACAATAGGTGAGAGGAGGGCCACGAAAGGAAGAAACACGTTCATATTGAAGGGGCGGCAACGGGATAAAGCATTGTCATGTTTTGCACAAATGTAACGTTTTTTCTGTTATCTCCTCCAACCACATCGGTCACGTCTGTGGGATCCAGGAATGTCCGAAAGGGAAGGGTACTTTGGGAGGGGGAGGTGGCTCGGATCAGTTTATAGATTACTAAGTTTGGATCTAAAATAAAGGAATCGAATTAGTGTATTTTGAAGTCCGATGACATCTTACACCGTTAATCAAAATCCATTAGTCTACTTTTAGGGGCGTAGCTACAAATGGTAAGGCGAGGGCATGTTCATTTTTTGAAGGCAGGAAAAACAATGACAAAGAGAGAAGGGGATAGCAAGCAAAAGAGAGGAAAGAGAGGGGGACAAAGAATTGAAGACGGTAGCATCATTCCCTTCGAGTAATCCTTTTTTTAAATATTTTCATCAATATATGACGTTGGGCTAGCGTATGGGGGCAACGTGTGCTGTTAGGTTGGCCCAACGTCTTTTTGGCCGGCGGACAAACGTTAGCTCGACAGCAACAAATTGACGTCGGGCAAACGTTATGCCAACCCATTTAATTCCCACCATGTGGTGGCCCAACGTCGTATAGCCAACCAATATCCACCGTTTATCAGTGAAAAGGCGACGTTGGCCCACTGTCGTATTGCTATCTGGGACCGGGCTTCCATAATACTGGTGCCCCCCNCATAGCCAATATAGTATACGCTATTGCTTACTTCTACTTCCCACGTAACTAGCAAAGTAAGAATATAGGCTTACTCTAAATAGTTTTGCTCATCTAGTAAGTGACATTCCGTATGACGTATGAATGATTCACAGGCCGGGGTAGGGTACAGATTCTCTCGTCACCATGAAAATCTAGCTCAAAGTAAAATACCAATATCATCTGAAATGATGACTAATCATGTGTTATTAACTATGAATTAATTTTCATTTCAGTTCAATTTCAGAGAGCTGCTAATCATTTTGTCGTGTGATTTATTTTGGGTATTTAGCCTATTTCCTTTCAAGTTTTATTTGATAATAATTTGTAGCAGCATACTGATCCGTTTACATCTTCCTATAGACGTTTTATAATGATTGTCTTTCCTTTTATATAAGTACATCTTTTTCCCCTCTCTTCAATATTTCATCACTTTTTTGTTTCGGTTTCATTAAATAATTCAGTGTATTTTGAAGGAATTTGGTGCTTCTCAGTTTTACCAGCGATTTGGTGGCATGTACAGTGTATTCGTTAACTTGGTTTAAGAAATTGTTTAATTTCAGCTATTAACAAACAAAAAAATCGATTAGGAATCGTAGGCATGACAGGATCTTACTTTGAAAAATCAGAGGAAAAAAGTATTCTAATGTACTGTACATAGCAAAAAGAACTTTAAAATGAAATTAGTGCCGATAGGCCCATACTATTTCTTTTATGTCTTTTTCTGCATTCTTTTCTTAATTCTTAATGCTAAATTATCCTCTTTCGCCAACACGAGAAACAATTACATCTACACCACCACTTTGTCAAACGTTTTAGAATTCTCGATATAACTCGCTTTGAATAATTGTTAATAAAGAACGGTCAGTTTCGTTGAAGCGAAATCCGACCGAATAGTATAAAAAACCATTAACTGTGCGAAATTAGTCATACGATGACAGTAATGATAAGATCTGCTAATATGAAACACGAGTTTATGACTAGTTCCTTCTAAAACACTGCCCCTACAACTCAGTTCTAACGTATCGCGATTACTTACAGGATATTGCAGAGAGGTGCATATTAATGGCAGGTCTGAACAAATTAGTTAATTGCGTAAAGACAGGGTACCGTCTCATAATTTAAGTGTTCATATTAATCGCAACTATATGTACATAAGAGATAGGAGACTGTAAACTTGCGATTGATTCGGGTCAATCGCAACTCTTTATAAGACGGAGCCCTGGTGTGCATTGACGTCATGGGGAGGGGTAAAGTGTGGTACTGTGACACTCCCTGTAAATTTCTGTTTTTCCGTTAGCAAACCTGATGCGAATACCCCCAACCAAAATTAATTTGGCAACGCCCTTGGCTTATGCTACATTGTTGCGTTTACATGTACATGTAAATCGTATTCTTTTACAATTTACTTCTTGATATAACACAAGTACAAGCAAGATGATGAAAAATATGAAGATATAATCAATAGTGATGTTTTTCCGGGTAGGCCTATACTCTTACCAATATTCTTCGACTTAGAACAGTGTATAGGGACTTTGATTTGGTAAAAATGCGCCCAGATAAAGAAATTATCACGGAAATCAATTTATTCTTGAATGAGAATGCTACTGCATCAGAAGTTATAAAATAATACATTTCAATTGCGTTTACTTGTTGTCACACATTGAAATGTCTAAATCTTTGTTACAGAAAATATTAAACAATGATTTAAACTAAGAGTGATTCAGTTGAAATATTAGAACAAACTGATTTGCTGATAACGTTTTATACTGCTTCTTTGTTTCTAAAGATGACTCAACACTGATATTACATTGCTGCTCGATCAAAATGTTAGCGATACTTTTGATACACATACATATATAGTTGTTACCACAGAGTTGAACATATTCTGTTTTGCAGAAGGAAGAGAGGGTGGACTCATTGATCGTTCTTACTCCTACCTACATGTAAGTGATCCTTGCCAAGAGTAAAAGGAAAACAAACTAATCATTACAACAAACGTGTTAAGAGAGAGGGAGAGAGAAAAAGAGAGTCTCTCTGGTGTTTCTTACTCCTTTTTTTGTCTTACTCTCTCAGAGAGTAAGATAACAAAAAAAGAGTAAGAAACACTGGAAAAAAGACGAAAATAAATACAAGAACAATGAAACAGTAAAACTAAAATATGGTAAATAATGAAGAGATAGCAGAAAAGAACATGGAAAATGTTAGTAAGATGATTTTCATTATAAGGGGCAAACATTCAAATATATAAAAACAATTGTTTTAAGTTTAGGTTTTGATAGACAATTGTCAAATAGGTATGATTATTTTTTTTAACTTCTGACACTGACATCTTTGCTCATCTTCGTGCAGCAGACATCTCTAAAGTAAACCAGACTTTAGGAATTAGATTTGTAAGTTTAGTAGAATATTCCTATTTACACTCACATCAAAGAATGAGCACTGACAACACTGATGATTTATAAATTTCACATTTTATTATTAGCATGCAAACTAAGCTCAATCATTTGCAGTACACAGTATCATTTTACAAATCATATCACAACTAAAGTTGCATTTGAGTTGAACATATCACAACAAATGTTAAGTAGCAAAATCATTAACTACATATTCATAGGACAATCTATCACATATCTTAAAGAGATA
The DNA here is from genome assembly GCA_003118195.1 of Hemicentrotus pulcherrimus. Taxonomy (NCBI): domain Eukaryota; kingdom Metazoa; phylum Echinodermata; class Echinoidea; order Camarodonta; family Strongylocentrotidae; genus Hemicentrotus; species Hemicentrotus pulcherrimus. The sequence goes on from BEXV01000732.1 coordinate 181,254, forward strand.
TTTGGGTTTTTCCCTTTAAAAAATGTCCACTTGGACCTTTGAACAAGAACCACTGTATAGCTATTTCAGTAGCAATGTTCAGGCTGTAAACAGTTTCATAATGGGAGCAAAAATCATCCACTGATATCAATGAAAATATCCCATCCTAAAAAAATTAGAAAGTATTAAACAGGATATTTTTCTAGTGCACATGGGTATCAGGGGGGAAATGGTTTGAGTGGCCTCTGACACTTTCATGCACATAAGCCATCAAGAAGTCAAACAAAAGTTGCATTGCTGAAATAATTGATTTCAACATAGTTACGAAGCATAAACCATTCGGATCTAGGCCTTGGGGTGGAGAGACTGGTAAGACTGACCAAAAAACATTTTCACCCGGTTATACCAATTTCATATTTTTAAAGATTCAGTTGAGTTCTGGGCCATTGATGCCACTATGCCATTAATATTAACTACCATCAATGGCAAGTTCTATGCAACAAGGCTCTGGTCATGAAATTACGGTGTGAAAGAATATAAGAGTATAATATAAGGTTTGGTGTATACAGAATCATTTTGGAATCATCAAAACTATATAAGATTGAGTCAGTCTTGCTGACAGTTGCATGCAATTTACATAGAAATGTGAACACTGAAATAAACACACAAGTGTGGCATGGTAGTTTGGTCCAAGCTTTTCAGCTATATCTTGTCATATTCCAAATATAAAGGCATTCAAAGAGCAATCCTTCACAGGGGGACATTTCTACTATCATATTCTTCCCAACTAACATAACAAGAATGAGAAGGCTCCAGAACTCTTGTTCTCACCTTCACCAAAACTTAAAATTTCTCTGTAACCACATATCTGTGAAGTGGATTACCTAATTGCTTTAGAAAGTATAAACACAATAATTTATCTTTTCATTAAATTAGAAACAGCACAACATAACGGTTGAACCAATGAGAAATTACAATTGGAATGATTGCGTATTTAGTTTATCAACATCTGACTTTTAAATAATGGTAGGCTAATCAAATTTTAACGATTAACTGTCTTACTAAATGATCAGGAAGAATACAAAAATATCTGCAAATACAGTTTTTAATGGTCAATTTAGGGGGCGAAAATTCAACATGCTAACTACAGCATACACCTTCTTGACACACACATATTGCACATGAAGTTACAATTACTACAAAATACATCTCATATATATATATTTCTTTTATATATCTTTAATATGCATTTAGCACATTACTTTGTTTCTTTTCAATATGCTGACATTTAAGTATGTTCTTGTACTCATCTGTCTCTCATACTATCTGTCTATCTGTCTCCCCTCCCTCCTCCCCTCCCTCCTTTCTCATTTTTCTGCCTCTCTGCCTCAATCTGTTTCTCTCCCTCCCACATCTCTCCCCATCTCTCTCTGTCTCTGTTTCTTCTCTCCTTATATCTCTCCTCATGTATCTCTCTCTCTCGATCACTCATTAGGAGAACCTTCTCCTCCATTCCTTTTATTTTGCAGGTATATCAGAGAAGATGCTTCTTGTTGGCATCTGCCTCGTGTCATCTTCACCAAGCGTATCTATGACGACCTGAAGACAAAATGTAAAAGAACAATGGTGTTTCTTTTATAATCCCCTATAAACTGCCTTTAAGCTGCCAATTCATTGTAATAGAAACTAACAGTTTTAGGACTCTCATTCCAAAGCATAAATCAAAATGGGAACTTTGTAATTCAGCGAAATACAAAAATTAAATCATTACAGCATTTTGTGCCCGATAGCCCATGTCATAAAAATTAATATAAATAGACTAGTTGATGCCTCAAAATAAAATTTGGCTTGTGTGGAAGTCAACCCCAGGTCAACTTCCCTGAGGCATTCATATAATTGTTTCTATTTCTTTTTACAGTCTTACTGCTCATTTAGTATTTTAACAATGATCTCTTTAAAGACCCCCTTCTATTAATTCCCAATGAGCAGTCTTAATGTACAGGTTTGTGACTTTGTCACCTGTAAACAGTATATCTATGAGGTAAACTGACCTGTTTTGCAGTAGCTACAGTGAAGTCTCCTCTTGAGACTAGCAGGTTGACCAGATGATCAGTCCTGATGTCTGAATAGCGATGAACCAATGTCTTGAAAACAAAGAAAGAAAAATGATGTTTTTGTAAAGCATAAACACATAGACATGAAGTTTGATACATTCATGTATTAAGTTAAAAGTTTGATAACACACCTGTTAAACAGTCTTATCATGTATATGTGTCTCTCTCTCTATCTTTCTCTCTCCTTCCCATCTCTCTATCCCCCCTTTTTTTTCTCTTTCTCTCTCTCGCTTACTCTACCGCTCTTACTTTCCAATATCCTCACTTTTTCTTTCTTTCTCTGTACTCCCCTTTCCATATCTCTTAAAGATTAAACGTTTAATGTTACATATTCCTACATATTTTTCTTCATTCAAATGAACTCACCGATATCTCAAGAGAAAGCATAGACGTGTCTTCCATACGAATGACCTCGGTCATCAGGGGAATGACCTGACATTGAGAGTTGCCCTAAAAATGGATATAAA
>BEXV01000733.1:21733-35438 GCA_003118195.1 Hemicentrotus pulcherrimus
ACATCTATCTAGAAAGTCTATTCCAATGTGTTTGCTAATATTATCCTGGCTTTTGTTAAGCTTTTATGCCTGTATATTTGAATAGCGTCTTTAGCTTTTGATTGAATATGCGCTAAAACCTTTACCCTATGTGTGTGATTACTACTTAATTGTAATAAATGTGGCTTGAATAGACTTTCTAGGGTTCAGTTGTACTTTCAAATAATATCCAACAATGCAGGGTTTAAGAATTATGTCATGGTCTTGAACCTTATGACCTGGACTAAACTAGTATCTGGTCTTTAATCATGCACACACACTCATCTTGATATTGATTTTTTGCTGATTTAAAGTGATCTTTTTCATTCATTGCCGACTGCAGATTCTTCAAAAAAGAAGATTTTATTCTTTTTATTTGTGAAGTTCTGTTTGTATCATATGAGGCTGCTTTATTTTCACCTCTCGTTAAGGAGTGATCTTTGTATTTTCAATTTATCTTGTTTTTCATATTTTCATATTTTACACCATTATTTACAAACAAAAAGGATACATTGATTGAATCAGTGGTAAGTTGTATACACATAAAATGCTTTTTTTATTCCCCCCCCTTTTTTTTTGTTGACGTCTAAGATATGAGCACTTTGGCAGTAGCTAGTATTGATGGTTCTTAGGTAATTTTAACCTTAGCACAAAGCCATTGATATAACCTCATCTTGATACGGATAATCCCCATGAACTTGATCAATTCAATTCACACTCTTCATTGTCAAGAAAAAGGATAATAATAATAATTTGTTTGAGGTAAGATTGATGACCTATAGAGTCATTATTTAAGATAATCCACATGATATGTGTCCTTTGTCTTGTATATGGAGATGTCAATAATATTCAAGTGCTATCCGAACATCATGATAAGTAAATGAAATCAGAATTTGGTACTTATTTGGTCATATCTCTTAAATTGATTGTCTTCATGCATTTGTATCAAGGTTACACAAACAGACTTATTCATGCATTTTGATAAACTTGGCCATATGGTGTGTAGAAGATGAATGGAAAAGATGAGGCAGAAAGAAAAAAAGAGAATATGAGAGGAAGAGTAATACAAAATATGAAATTGTCACTAATATAATAGATATAGATAGAGTGCAAGAAAGTGTACTTTAAGTTTATATTTGCAGCTTTTCTCCTTACCTTGCATATATGAAAGTGTGTAGGGATCATCCTAATTAGAACAAACCATCAATCTATGGCATGCACAGATCTCGGGGTTAAAAAATGGAATGCAATTATCCCAACGGAAACCAACACTCATACCATATGGTGCGTACCTCCACCCACTCAAGCACGCCCCCGTTGACGTGAGAAGTGCCAGTACATAATACCAACTTGAAATTTGATAAGCAATTAGGCTGCATGTATCCGTTGCAATAGTGCCTGGTGTGTATTCCTGATTAGTTGTAGATTGGTTGTATAGAGAGAGTGATAGGTAGGACCAGCTGTGTAAACCTTATATACTGTTTTCACACTGGCAATATTTTGCTTAACCCTGTACTATAGGTGGGGTTAAGGGGGGGGAGGGGGTCTTAGCCCCACCTATAGTACGGGGTTAAGCCTATTCCACTTTCTGTTCAGACTGGTTTTTACCAAAGTGGGCTAAAGTTGGCTAACCCCACCTATAGTACGGGGTTAACTAACCCTGCAAAATAGCAGGGCTAACTCCGCAATTGTGGTGCTAACTCCTGCTAACCCCGCAATTGCGGTGCTAAGCAAATGAATGAGAACAGAAATGAAAAATAGTCCGGTATCGCGTATCGCAGCTGGCAAGATGCGAAGTATTTCCAATCATAACATTCACGATATCCGGGGTTAACGAATCGCAGTGCGAACAGCGTGAATTTTCTTATTCGGGAATAGCGGCTAGTACGGGACTACAAACAGCGAGTGTGAAAAGCCAAAAAAAATAGTCCGGGGTTAAGGATAGTACGGGGCTAAACAAAGTACGGGGTTAAGCAAAACCAGTGTGAAAAGAGTAATAGAGAGATGATAGATGGATGGCTGATTTGGACCATTGTATCACTTAGATTGCTCCTAGCCAATATCCTTATTGCATTTTATATTAGTTAATTGGTGTGTCAATCAAATCTGTATTTAAAGGGAACCCACTGAAAAATATGAAATCAGGTTTTCTTGATGGGTTTAGATGTATTTGGGGAGATGAATTAAGCTTTGAATGAATAGTCATATTATGGTGATGATGTTATAGTTGATTGTAGTAGTATTGTACAGTTTGGGCATGATAGTCACTATGTTTTGAGACATGAGAAGCTATCGGGTCACTGTACAGGTGGCTTCAATAAAGGGCCTGATTTATGATAAAATCTTTTGACAAGAATAAGTTCAATTGTTGTCCCCTCTGACAATCTGACTATAACCACAAATTAACAGTGCACAGATCCAAATACAAAAGAGTTTTGCCCATTGTAATGCTAATTTTGAGTGAAATTCATTTTTATTAATTTGCATTTTTCTTTTAGGGTCACTTTTCCCTATTTGACTCAGTGTTCCATCAAGCAAACGATCTTTATCAAGGTTTATAATGGTTATTAACTTTTGTGTAATTAACTTTAAGTGGGTTGTTGGAAGATATCTTTCAGCAGTGAAAGCTGCATCAATTGAAATCAAATATACCTGTAAAATATCAGATTTGATTGATGACTTCCCATCCCAATAGAAATCCAATGAAGACAGTGTCATCAATCATTTCCACAGGGTTATGCACTTATTCATATCAAGTTTGTCAAATATTCAGTGAGCTTATGCTTGGATAATGAAGGAATTATTATTGTGGGGAAAAGAGATGAGATTTTGTTGACGATTCGGGGGTATGATAGAAAACTGTCAGTGTCTACAGACAAGACAAATAGTGTGCATGTATGTTGATTGAGATTTTTTCCAGACAAGCATAAACCACAATTTATTTTGTGGTAGGAGAGATGAGAGAGAAAAAGACAAGTATTGTTACAAACGGGTGGATACATTGTATTCTAGCTTGAACAAAAGTGTAATCATTGAGGATCAATTAGAGGTCTAACAAAACCTTTGAAAAAAACATATAATAACTTGGAAAGAAGGCATTATGCTAAATTGCTGACATTTAGATCAAATGATTGATTAAATGCAAAGCAAATGACCTTCAAAATATATTTCTATTCCCATATATGATATGTTCATTGGAGTGTGTAATTAGAATAGAGTGAGCCGAGGACCTGTCTATGCATGAATGCATTTGTAGAAATGAGACCTGTCATTATTATCGAGTCGTCAGTATTGGTTTCCAAGGGATGAGATGCACTTTGGTTGCAGTCTGGGAAGTGATATGAGAGAAATTAGGTTAATGAAGAACAAGGATTGTGTGAAAACAGGTTAATCATATTTGATATGGGTTTAGACTAGATTAAATCATAATCGGCCATTCATGTTCATCATTTAAATGGAGTAGATTTACTCATATTCAGTTCTCATTGTGTTCTGGTTGTGATGTTACATATCAGAGAAGTAAATATCACATTCTGGTCTAAAACAAAAAAGTGATATATTGTTTTGTTGAGCTTGTACATTTTTTCATAATTTAGAGACATTCATTTTTTAAAATTAATTTCTTTATTTTTTTTTTCTTTCTTCAGTTTTGTGGGCCATGGTATTGATTGCAGCAATATTTGATTATTTTTCTTCCATTTCAAGGCCGTTAAATGAGTCACCTCAGCTTTGTATAATAAGTTAAAACTGTGAAAGTTGTTTATACTTTGAGCAAGATGAAGGTGCTTGTTAAACCAAAGTCAAATCATATTCAACATGTCAATAACAATAATTGTATTCAATATTCGTATAGTGTCTATCACTTTGATGTTTATTTTTTCCTATATGGAAGAGGCTTTGAGAGACTGACAATAATGATATTTTGAGTTATTTTGCATCAGACTTTAATACCTAGCTGTATTATAAGGTATAGAAGTTGAGAAATGTATGTGAAATGATGTACTCTATTGTATAGTATATCCATTTGTCTTTCAACAAAATAGTTTTCATCATTGACATTTTTTTATCTACCAAATTTTATGTATAAGAGGTTTTCTTTTTCACATTGTGAGGTTTGTATTTGCCATTGTGCTGTGAGGTTTGATACTTAATGCATTAAATTAAATGTTCATATACTGTAATGTTGCTGGTATTGAGCACTTTTTTCATGATTCTTTGTATCAATGGAAGAGAGACTTTGTAATGTAATATGCAGTATAATTTGATTTCTAGCAGGGGTGACGAGAACGCTGATAGAGAGAGAGAGAGAGAGAGAGAGAGAGAGAGAGAGAAAGAAGAAAGGAAGAGTGAGAGGGGAAGATAGAGAGAGAGGAGAGAGAGAGAGAGAGAGAGAGAGAGGGGGAAAGAGAGAGAGAGAGAGAGAGAGGGAGAGGGGGGGGGGGGGGGGGGAGGGGGGGGGGGGGTGGATAAGGAGGAGGAATTCAAAACAGATATCAGACTCATTTACATTTGAACCTCATAACGTTCAAAGGCTTAGGAGTTAGGACATTTTTTTTTATTTCGAAATAATGTCATATAATGCTAAAAATTAAAACACACAAATTTAAGAATTACCTTATTGTAAGGAAAGTTTCTATCTATATCTGTCTGTCTCGCTCTGTCTCACTCTCTCTCCCTCCCTCTCTCCCCTTCCTTCATTCTCTCTCTCTCTCTCTCGCTCTCTCTTTTTCTCATTCTCTCTCTTTTCCCATTTCTTTCTCTCTTATCTGTGTTTTATATTGAACATCATGTGCACAAGACTAATTCATCGTTTTTGAATAAATTATTATCACATCTTAGTATTGTGCTATTTGTCGTACAATTTTTGATTCATTATACGCTCAGTCCTACATCACTCGAACACTGAACACGTAGTCACCATTCGCTATTACACAAATTTTAGACTGTAAGCTATTCGATTTATTAGCTCCAATATACCAAACTATAACCATGTTTCATATTTTCTTTACAATGATTTCTGTTCCAGACAGATAAAACAACAACACCCTTACAAAGAAAGACAGTCTTAATACACTTGATTTACCCCAAAATTCAAAATGTATGATCAGAGTGTACATACCCGTAATACTCTACTTATGTTCATGTCTTCATCTGGCTTTAAGCCGTTTGAAGGCGTGATTTCATATATTCAAAGCTAATTCAAGAATTACCTCAATGTTAAGACTTCGTCATGATAGGTAGCACTCTATTAACCAAATAATAAATGAAAAAGTGAATCTTTATTTCTTCCCCATGCTTATAAGTATTTGGATGTAAAAATCCCTTTATTTTAACACATGCCAACTACAGAGATATTCCCCCCTTAGAAATCTTCTTTTATCGAATCGTATCAATAGAAGTTTAGACAACACAGACACGGTCTATCTTTCTTTTATCACAAAACACTGCGATTCAATCAAACAATTGAGTTATATACTATAATAGCATTATATATATACACGAGATTTACATTTGTACATTCATAGGTCTCAAACCTTAAACTTCACAAATATATGTAGTATCTCTGTATTGAAAGAATGCTGACAGCCAATAAATGAAAGCCGACCATTTTGTTGGTACTACTTCGTATTCATTCGAAAAGGAAAAACATTATCGGTTCATGATTATGGCTATTCTAACTTCAAAAGAAAAAGAAAACCTCTCAAAAGAGGTAAAAAAAAATGGTCATCATTATATACGCCCTTATTTCAATTAATTGCTCTTGACATTATACAATGTTATATTACACTTACAAGAATTACAAGGTCTTACTTATAATAAAATTTTCCGTTGCACAAGCACCAATTCAATCAAACAAGTCTGACATAATTCGTTCACTGTACAAAAATAGAACTTTTCATAAACTTTCCTTTTCCTTCTTTAAAACCGTCGTATCACAAAAAGACCTTCAGCTGCGTTTAATTCAAACGAAGAACAAAAACCAACAAACTCACAATTCAGTTTGTTTTTCATTTCAAGCCAATGAGCTATTGATGTTTTACCCAGAGGCTGATTTGTTTTTAGACCCGATATTAAATGTAAAACCAATCGAATTGACAATCCACACTCTACACCTGTAATTTGGTGTAATATTTTGTGAGTAGTTATTATCATCACTTTTTTCAAAGACAATTTTAAAAACATTTTTTTCCACAGTACACAATATTGAAAATATATTGAAGAACCCTTCATCTACAGGTTACTTTAATTAAGACACGTAATAATATAAAAAATATCATAGGCAATTTTTGTATTTTGTTGTTGTTATTTTCAAATATATTTTGTACATTATTTTCCACACTTTACAGCAATTTACTTTTTCAACATTAAAATAACAAATAATTACACATATTAATAGAACACAATTTTTAAAAAAAACACGAAAACATCGTGATTTTTTTGTTCTCGCATCTCACAACAATAAGCGAAATAGACCTCATTATGCTACACATCAACAGTACTGATCTAGGTTATATTTGCTTAAATGCTAATATTTGTTTCAAAGTAATCAATCAATAAATCCATTTCATGTGTACTTATTACATACAGTCCATAATTCTCCAGTAAAAGTGCCGAAAACAATATTGCCCAAATTGTAAACAAAGTATAATAATTAATGACATCAAACTTAGAAAATTGAAAAAATATATAATATATCCTTTTTATACTTCCTGCCGAAAATATCACTTTCCATAAAACACGTTCAATTGATAAATTGCCAATTTTCACCAATACTTTCGATAATTGTCCATAATACACAGTCAGTTTCTTTGCTTCTCAAAAGAGACACGTAAAAGCATTCCATATCCATTCTTCTCTATTTACCTTCCATGCAGTCAACACTCTTTTTAGCATCCATCAAAATAGATACAGAAATGCAGTCATGTGAATATACATAGATCTTCGAATGCTTCCTCGTTTTTTTTCAAGACTATTCACCGATGAGTTGTGAAGAAAAGAATCTGGTCTATTTCACACACACACACACACACACACACACACACACACACTACGTAACACTCTACTGTATTTTCAAGCATTCTCGTCGAGAATTTACACATTATTTTCCAATTATGGTGCAGAGATTTTGAAGAAGACCTATTGAACCTCCATTGTATCACAAACTATAATGCAAAATACATTCGATGAACATTTCAGGCAAAATACCAGGGAAATACCATACAACAGCGTTTTAGATCAATACAGTGTTGAAAATAACTCACAATCGTTTCCATCTCCTGCTCTAGAAGAGTTTGTGTACCAAGCATGCCACAGAATCACAAGTCTGTAAACGCACAGTCTCTTGCAATTGTCGGTGTGCTCAAAATATTGCTTTCTTTTACAATATCTTTGCACTATTTTTTTCATATTCTATTGCACTATAAAAGCCTTCAAAGGAGTGTGTCACAAAGACTAAGATCGACTTTAAGTTGGACTTAACTATGGCAAGGCGCTCATGGCACTAAGTGCTCTCGCCATTATGATATTTAGATAAATTATTTTCTTTCAATAATGAATTATAAAAAATGTAAATTATGTAGATTTGTGAGCATGATTATTTTGAACGTCCGTTGTGAGACCAATGAATGCCAGTAAATGATGAGAGCAAACAGTGACATGAGCGGTCTGCCATAGTTAAGTTCATCTTAAAGTCCATTTTAGTCTTTGTGAAGCACCCCCTGGTTTCATTTAAGTGGTTGCTACAGGCAATAAAAACGTCATTTGGTAACCCATTTGGCCATAAGATTCAATCTAGGTGTGCTAGAGGAATGCCTATCACTTATCAATTTTGGAATGTACGAAGGAACTGATGAGAGGTGAATCATCATCTAACGAGTACAATATCAGGTGTTTAGAATGGAATGAAAGGTACAATAACAAGGGAGCATTTCCATTCTGTAACTTCAAACAGTTCTTGTTTCAATGGACAATCTTTGGTAATGGTTAACATAGATAGGTCCCGAAAGATCGTTAGGAGTGCGCATTCAGATCCAGGACAAATTCACTATTGTTGTTTGAATCCACAAAACCTTCATCGATGAATTCAGTCTTCAGTTCAAAGGAACTCATTTCAGAATCATCAGAACCTTCAACAGTAGAGTTTTTTAGAAACATTTCCCCCGCCATGTCTTCCCATCTGCTGGTGCCCTGATTGGTGTAGGCGGTCATTGTGACGTCATCTTGCGAGATTGTTGAATGAGGTTGGTCTGAATCGGAGAGTTGGTTGGAGTAAGCATCAGAGCCTTGGTCCATCACCTCCGTTGACGATGAAGTGTGTGGTGAAAGCAAGGTCGTATTTGCCTCATCCGCTATCTCTACAGCCTTCGGGCCATTGGCATCCGTGCTGTTGTAAAGCGAGGCCAATGACGTCATCATCTGTCCAACGTCCACACTATTAGTAGTCGCCTCAAGCGATTCTCGATCGTCATCAACTCCTTCGCAATACACCTCACCGTCCGCCGCGCACATTTCAAGCTGTTGCACCTCGCCATCCATCACAACCTCAACCTTTTCCATTTCCTCTTCCTCCACTTACTCCTCTTCCTCCTTTTCCTCCTTTCCTTCTCTTTATTCGCTTATCTTACAGCTTGGCGTTGTCGAATTCAATGACGTCGATATCATGTGATCAAAAAGTTTTGGCTTATCGTCTGCCGGAGTATCCGTTTCCATGTTTGTGCGAGGATTTGTTTCAATCTTGGTAGCCGAATCGATGTTATCATACCTCCAGCTCAATTTGAACTTGATCCGACGAAGGCAATCCAACTCAGGCTTGTATGCCGGCTCTTCGTTTGTCGGGGTCTTCCGTTCTTTTTGTTGAAAAACGTCTTCGCATGTCAAAATTCTTGTCAAGTGCTCTTGGGTGCTCTCCTGACATTTCTCGACAATTTGAGGAGAGGCAGAGTTATTCTTGTCGGGCGTGAAATGAGTTGATGATCGGTGATGCGGACTCGGTGGCTTCGAAACGTGACCAACTCGTGGTGTTTTGCTAGTTGAGCTTGGGCGGCGCGTTTTAATGCGACGGGGAGTTTTGGTGTTGGAGGAGGGTACTAGAATAAGCTTTGGGAGGCGATGATGATGTTGGTGGCGGTGGTTGTGGTGATGGGTTGGACGCGACTCTTCGCCTTGCAATAATCTGTATGCAGATGCTTTCTCATTATTCGCCGTCTGTTCGTGTCCCTGTATTCGAGAGAGGGGAGAAGTAGAAATATAATGAGGATAAGATTGGTTTATTCTATACTCTAAACAAAATCTCTATAAATGCAGAAATATTTTATAGCAAAATAGCTGACCATCTTATCATAACAACAAGCAGAGTCATGAATACTAGAATCCGGAAATTGAGGTATTTGAAAATTAAATATGTAATATGGGATGACAAACAATTAATGTATTAAAAGTTAATGTATCCATCTTTTGTATCATATTTCTGTTCTTTGTAAAGCTTGTCTGAGCTTTTATTTTACATGTGAGAAAACCAAAACGTGCATGTTGAATTACTTTGGACAAATAAATACATTGAATTGACATGCATCGAAAATGTTAAGTTTACATGGATGAAACCCTGCGGGTACGTTTTCTTTTATTTTCAGAAAGAACTGTTTTTTTACAAAGAAATATATTAAGAGATTTTACCCCCAAAACATACAAAGGTTTAAAAAAAAGGCATAGAGTAAATTATTTTCTTGAACTAAAACCTCGTATAGGAAAATCCTTTTTCCGCCCCAACCCTCTCAGCTAGGATTCAGTAGCATTCTACTGATGATTAACAATCGGCAGCAGAAGATATGACCATTAGACGATACAGCAGCTTCTCGTTTGCACTAATGGTGAACATGTCACTCTCAGGGGTTTTCTTCTCTTCGGACATGATCCACCGGTCGATGGGATGACTAGTAGTTTGGTTATACTTCAATCACTATACATCCTAGCTATTATTATTTGAGATGGGCCGGTAGCGAGAAAAACAACACATTAATCGACAACTTCAGCTCAGTCGCGCCTGCTGTCATTAAACCGCCGACGCGCCGAATGGAATTGTAGAGGTAAAATGGGGGGGGGGGGGGGTAGGTTTGTTAAATACAAAAATAGGAAAATTACATTTTTCGTTCACAATCGTAGCCTTTTTTTTTTGTACGAGGCCAGGTACATTCATTTCCCTACGGACAACAACCAAATATAAATATGCAATAAAATACTACACGCTTGTTTCCATAACACGCTTGTATATCTCGCGTAACATGAGGATGTAGTACCCATGAACATAACGCAGAAGATCTGGGTTACACGCAGCATATGTTTTCACCATTTGGGTTCCATTGACGCAAGCATCGGGCCAAGGGATGAGCAATAATACGCCGCGTTCACAATCACCACCAATCACTCTAAATGCGATCGCTTTAGGAAAGGCAACACACTCATCAAACGATGCACCTGCGATAGCAACCGATTAGACTTTATACACTCCTGGACACGCCTGACCTAAAGCATCCACCAGTGTATTTATGTGGAGCATGGACGTTTCAATTTGGAGAGTGTAGGCGTTCAATTAGAGGAGCACGCTGCTTATTTTCAGATCTTTTTATGCCTCGATCTTTCGCCGTAAAATAAAAAAGGGTCGTATGTCGAATCAAATATCAGTAAATAAGTGTCACCGATGGAGTGAATTCCTCCCAATATTCGGTTGTCATGGTATTATCCATTATTCAAAGAGTGATTTCTCCGAGATAAACAAAGAAAATAAAATTTTCAATACTAGCATCACGCGCTGACAAAAATAGCAAATCCAGGATTATTTGACTGTTTATCTAAAATATCTGACAATTAAAAGAAGGGGAAAAAGTGTCATCTTTTAAAAATAATCATAAACATTTCTCTTTCGGCGGATGGGGGAGGGGGCACATACAGGTGGTGGGGGAATTCCTGTGTTACGTAATGGCAGTTTGATAAGGGGTGACAAATGTATCCAGTGTCTCTTAGATCCATCAATGGAGATAACACAGATCAATGGATTACAATGATCTTGACTTGAATAAATCATAACACATATGTATTTCTACCTCACCACGGTTGTATGTTATTAGGCACACAAACATCACCATGATCATGAACGTATATGATTATATCCCTCACAATATCAGGTTTTAATATTCGTATAAGTAGATGAATTATTCAGTGCCACAGGATGGGGAAAAAAAATACAACATTAAGTAGTTAAAATTTTTGATTGGCATCTCAATTAATTCCGCAGTGAACTACCGGTACTCTTAATTTGTTTTGTACAAAATTTCCGATGAGTTTCTAAATTCATTCTAAGAAAATAATTTCTCTTTCCCCTAACACAAGTGATTATTACGATTAGATTTTGGCAATGGATTTATGTTTTATTAAACGTCTGATTTGTTTAAACCAGAAAGGATAGGCCTACATACATCAACATTCAGGTTTTACGAAGGTGAATGTACATGTCTATGTCTACATTAGGTTAAATTAGTTTTTAGAAGCACAATAGAACTCCTCAATGATTACTGTTTTGACTTTCAAAGAATAGTGATATTAAGGAGGAAAAGGGGTTTCCTCTTTAGGATGACAACAAACAAAACAACCTATTATGCAGATGTTCAGCTTTTGACCTTTTACCGTCATGTGAAGGCCTTTGAAATCCTATAAAAATCCTAAGTAATACAAAGTGTATCCCCTAAACTCAACCAAGTTTTATCAGTCATGAAAAAGCTAAAGTGCTATGTAATTCAGTTCCTTCCCGCCCATGTGGAATTGTATGCACTTGAGTGGAGAGTGAAATGGCAGGCTAAGTGGTAAGAAAGCCTTCTGTCTAGCATGCATTCAATGCGTGTTGCTTACAGGCTGATGGCAAACCTTGCTACCAGGTCAGATTGGGCAACAAGCCAACTTCTAAAACTGCACTTCCCCCAGCATACATGGCATGTAGGCAATGCCAAGCTAGCTGTAAACAGGGTTATAATTAAACCAAGTATATTTACTCTGGTACACACAATCCATATTTCGTCTGCTAAAGTATATCCCTCTCAGATTGTGTCCAATTATTAGAAATGCGCTTGAGAATAACTTCTTTGAAATGCAAAAGAGTTACTTAACCAGGGGGTGTTTCACAAAGATCTTAAGTAGATCTTAACTCGGTAGGGCTTAAAAGTTATGGAGAGCCATTTTTAGCCTTAAAATGAAATATATATTCAAAAGCAGAAATTCAAGTATTTTAGACTTTTCATAAATTCCACATCAAGAACATGAATTCTCCTTGATAATAGAAAATATGAATGATTTGAATCAACATTTAATGTCTTTTAAAATAACTTTTACAAAATATTTTCAAAGATGCTAACGGCTTTCAATAATTGTTAAGTCCAACTTAGAGATAAGTTCAATTTAGGATCTTTGTGAAACACCCCCAGGCCTTCATCATTTTGAGATTTGGCGCCTTGTTATAGGGCGCCATTATTAGTGTATAAAAATAGCACCGCATCCAGCGTGTGTGTGTGGATCTGTGGCAAGCTGTTATCAGCTCCATCCCAGCTGTATGATGCATATCAAGGGACCTTTAGAAAGGATTCGTTTTTTTTTTTTTTTCTGCTTACTAATTCGTATTTTTTAAATATATATCTAGAATATGCCTAACCATAACCTATTGTTTTATGATGGTTATATTACTCTTTGGATGTCATTATAGATTCATAATTATGTATTGAGTAAAATCATGTACAATTTAATTTTCAGGTACAAACATTATCACATAATCACAGTCACAAACATTTTCAATAATTCAACTCAAAGGGCAAGTGCAATGCCCTATCGTATAGCCCCTAGGAATCATGTTCAGAATACGTAATGCCTCATGAATATTGATCGGACACTTCACAAACTGACGCAGAAGGTTATTAATAATGGTTTTTTTTTAGTTAGTGGTGGTGGTGGTGGTGGTCTTAGAATCTTTACTACAGTCTTGCAAGCGATCCAAGTGAGTAAAATATGCTTAGATACTTTTGCATGAGCTATGAAAATTAATGTGCATGGTAGCAAAAGAGAACATTTTATACGTGATTAATGTCTAGCAAACATCAAACTAACCTCCATGCCCATGGATAGGCGCAGGAAAGTACATCATACGGCGTTTATACGCAATATGGCATGCACATGAACATGACGAATGTATCATCTGCATTCGTCACTGTGATGAAAAGTACTTGTGTGAAATTTGTCAGAGTCGTTGCTTCTTCCAAACCAAGCAAATTAGGGTAATTGCAAAACAAACATGGAGATACAGCCATCCAATTCGAGCTTAATCGTGGGATAGCGCCTATTTATAATTCTACTTGTCAGACTTTGTCTGGCATTCATGCATCTACCCGAGACCATTGACCTAAATAGAGCGACGAATTCACCATAAATATGCAGCAGCCTTCCTCATTAAACATTGTGCTGAGCATTGGCCATTCATTCGGAGGGTAACATTATGAGTACATCCGAAAGTTCTTTTGGGAACAGCCGAGTACGTAGGAACGGTACAACCTATGATCTTTAAGGGCATAAAATAACCGTGTGCCCTCACAAGGCTATGAAATATTGAAAAGTATTTTTCTTTAGTCTTATCTCTCTTGAGCCCCCCCCCCCCCCC
>BEXV01000733.1:35505-56622 GCA_003118195.1 Hemicentrotus pulcherrimus
AATAGTTGAGGTGAATATTTTGCACTTTTTAATAGCCCTAGACACCATAGGGGAAAGTGTTGATCTAGCAATAACAGTGCGGTCGGAATATTGCTAACAGTAATGCTGAGAGAAATGGGGGAAGGGAAAAATGAGGAAGAGAAAAAGAAGAGAGAGAAAGAGAAGAGAGAGAGTGAAAGGAAGAGAAGATAACAAATACCTATAAAAACAGAAGGGGAGAGACCAAGAGAGGAAGAGGCAGAGAGAAGTGAACGGAAATGGAGAGGAGGAGAGAAAGAAAATTCCGTCTCCAACAATAGTACACAATGCATAATTCTGGTTTCTATGACAACGTAACGTCAGTGTGTGTTTAGTTTAATGTCATCAATTGAGTCGGTTGCCTAGACGAAGGCCCGGTGCGATTTCAATTATAGGTCCAAAATGCTTCTTCTTTTCAAACACAAGTCATTTTTGTTTTAAATGCCAAGTGATAGCATAATGATGTAATAATGTAATGTAATAATACCCCCAAAATAAAAATATGCTATGTTCTTTACTGAAGAGACGTGATTTGCTACATTTCGCAATTATTGTTGATGCACAGTTATATTAAATGAATGATGCTTCATTCTGAGCAAAAGATTGGAATAATTGCTGTATTTAATAAAGTTATGTATAGATGTAAAAGTATTGCCATGATAGAACCTTGTGCGACACGTTTTCATGTTTTCATTCTCCAGCAATCGTGTATGAACTAATCAGTCCCAAAGTAACGACTGAATTAAGATGTAAGCACATTGTGTTGCTAAGCAGTCAAAATCATGTCTGACTCTAAGCTCATAATAGTGTTCACCGTTGCTATAGCGATACCAACTCTGTTTCATGTGAGAGGCTCGAGATCAGAGATGCACTCGGTATTAATAGTTTTGAATATAGAAAGCTATATCGATAGATTACAGATAAGCAGCAGCTTTATTCACGTGAATGATCGCATGATGATATGAAGGAGCTTTTATGCAGTGACATCAAATGATACAACGTGAGCTGGGGAGACGGGCAAAATCAAATAAGAACAAACAAATTCTTAGTGACAGCGCCGATTATAGTTATGATTATGATTAGTAATGATTTTAAAAATAGTTTAAAGCAGAAAATATTCCTGAGAAATTCGGAAAGTGGACTTAAATAATAATGAAGAAAATCAGAGCATATGTTTGCATCCAGAGGTTTATCACAATTGATTAAAAAAAATAACTTCTGAAATAATTGTAATTGTATTTGTACCTTTGCGCATAAATATGATAAATTTGGTTCCCTAATTGTAATCATAATCATGACCATTTTACCACTACACTTTAATATTCGACAAAGGGAGACGTTCTATTACAAAGAGGCGAATAGAGCCATCTATGCACAGAGTTTAGCCAACTTGGTTTCAGTTGGTAATAACATGGCGTATATTATTTTGTCATGTGCTTGCCCAACAAAGCAGTATTCGCCATAGTGTGCCCAACTAGAACCGGGTTGGTCAAACTCTCCCAATCAATGACTCAGAGTGACGACACTATAGGCATAGGATTTTGAAAGAAAACTGACAATGATTATTCAGCCCTACACACCCCAAGCATCCTTTGGAAATGATAATTTACTTACCAGAAATACAGGTTCAGGGATAAGCTGAGAGTACTTCTTACTGGTGGTGATTCCACTTCTTAGACTCACACGACGAATACGATGTCTGGAGAGAGAGAGAGAGAGAGAGATAAGTTATTATGTAATTACTTTGAAAATACTTATTGTATAGGTATTATGATTACAATCATATAAATTAGTGTTGACCACATTATCTCAATGAATGATCGTATTTATTTATTTGAATATCAACGCCAACAAAACTTACATTTTCATTGTCAGGTTTGTGTTTTTCATCAATGAAATTGAAATAAATTAATGTGCATTAATGAATATATTAACCAATTGCAAATATATATCATTGGTCATAACCGATAGTAGTCTACACAACTGCTTCGTGTGAGCAAGCACACGAAATATCAGCATCAGAGTTAAACTAGATAATAAATGAAAGTAAAGAGAAGTAAACAGAAGCAAACAAATCATCAAGTAAATTCATTCATAATGAAGTGAATTGAAATAGATATTTTCATGCTAACAATACA
Organism: Hemicentrotus pulcherrimus; assembly: GCA_003118195.1. Classification (NCBI taxonomy): domain Eukaryota; kingdom Metazoa; phylum Echinodermata; class Echinoidea; order Camarodonta; family Strongylocentrotidae; genus Hemicentrotus; species Hemicentrotus pulcherrimus. Next base: position 37,662 of record BEXV01000733.1, read on the forward strand.
AACACAATGAATATATAAAGTAGTCAATCCACACTCAATTGACACCTCACAAAAGATCGTATGAGATATTATTAGACCTATAAATGTATGCTAAATATATTTCGATGTTTTTGGAATAGTAAACACTATATTGTACTTTGCACTTTTGTTAATGATAATTTGCCAACACTCCTCGCATATTGAAATACAAATACAAACACGTTATCAAACATGTCAAGCACGTGCACTGTGTAATGTGGAAAAACCCGTGACTGGTTGAATACAAACAATCTTTATCTGATATGTATTTTTAGAGTTAGGTGAATATGCTATATCCTTTTTACAGTCTTTTTTTCAAAAATAGATTTAAAATGAAACAGAAACCGAAATGATCCGAATCGGTGATCAAATTAATAATTTTCTATCATTATGTCAGTCTATAATTTTACCGATTTGCGACATGCGCAACCGTACTATGACTCAAATAATTGCTACAACGTATAATAAAAGTAAAAAAGAAACTACAGACCAATTGGCAAGATAATACCTTCTGTATGACACATTAATATACACTAACAGGCTATAGTTCGCCGGGTATTAATTGTACATGTTTTGTTCAAAACGGTTTGCACTCATCTCGATTATAATGAGGCCTCCTTCAGATATGCCGCTTAACATTTCTGTTTCTTAATAGCAAAGAGCTCTTATCAGTAATACACGCATTTGTTGCGGCGCGCAGTCGCCAGTCAATATTGACGCGTTTACACACAAAAAAGGTCCAGCTATTTTTCCCGACGATTTACTTCGTCATAAAACAAGCCGGTCTTATATTCTTTCCATTGTTAACTTACATGGATAGATAATAAACATTTGCCACACGTTCGTTGAATCTTGTGTTTATCATGGCGATTGTGTGCAAAGGCGATTGAAATCGAGAAGGGCTACACACATCATAGCCACATTAAGCGAGACAACGCTTTCTCTGTCATAGGAATAGCGCCTGCTCTTAATTAATAGACAGTGATTGAATTTTAATCCAATTTATTCATAGCTTCCGCAGAATGAATATTGTAACAAGGCCACTCTGGTGAAGTGCATTCTGTTTATACTGGATCAGGGTAACAGGAGCGTTATCCGATAGAGGTTTAATATCTGCGTACATTAACCTCAAAAGAAACTGTTTCTGATTGGCCGGTGACTCGGTGGTCAAGGGATTGCTCTCACGTGACCAGAAAATAGAAGTAGAATATCAAGAATGCAGTCGTACGGAGAAGGTGGAATATGAAGCAAGTATGACCAAAAAAAAGTAAAATGGAACAAGAAAAAAAAAATAATGAGAAAGGAATTTAGGTGGCTATGTTGGGAAGTAATAAGTTGTTAAAGTAATACAAATGAAAATGTATTTATTGTAGGATTAAACATGACATAATGCATTAAAGTTGCTTACCAGGCTTAATTATTCTTAATATTAATGGATACACTAATCTAGACTACTTAGAGTATTATTAAGATTAATTCGGATTCCGAATGCATTAGATTGGATAGTCATCTCATGTGGATTAAATAAGATCAGTTTCAATCTAATTAGTTTTGAATCCATCTGTGGGCGGTATGGTAGAGCATCCTCATCCCTTGAGACTATACAGTTAATCTATTGTTTTGCTCTCACGATTCACTCTATCGGCCCGAGTCACACAGTGATGTGGTACCTTGCTTTGTAATGATTGGCACATTTACTTCTCCTCTCAACGCTGATTTTATTAAACCCAAACCACATCCATCTAGCAATTGTCTAGATTTACGGAGGCGCAGCAATTTAAAGCATTTCAAAGTAATTGTGCATCCATGAGTGGGAAAATAAATAATGCATGACTCACCAAGAAAGACATAACTATACCTAATTTCTTCTCTAATTGCTGTTTTATCGGGATTTTTGTTATTTTTCTTCTTCTGTTTTTGCTGCGAGCTCAAGGATAAGTCAGACATGTCCGATGAGCGAAATACCAGAGCGTTGTTTCGTTAAAAAATGCCGGTGTGACTGGGCCCTTAAGCACATGGTATCAGATGTGCAATCTTAAATCCCCAACATATTAATGACAGACTTGTCGGTATGTGAAAGAAATATTTTCATTCCCATACGGCAGTGTCCCATGTGTTATACAAGGCCTCTCAATCCAATGTATGTTAATTGAATGCATTTTAGAGCGAGGATGCAGCTGGGCTCCATATTGCCTTCACCATTAGCAACCCACTCACATCCACACAATCAAATTGGACATTATTTTGTCAACAACAATATCCTGCTCATCAGTAAACCCTCCATTCACATTCCACGGATCTCAGTATCTCATCAATGACGTAACACGGTAAAGTGATTGGAGAATGTTTAAATCATTATCTGAACAATGGTTCGTCGTCTACATAAGATGTTAATAAGATCGTTCTTTTGTGAAACTGATACCAGATAAGAATAAGAGCATTCATTAGGGATAGGAATGAACAGGATTATATGCTAAATCAGGATGCAAATGGGTACATTAATCAATCCCTCCTTACCATAACATTTTTGATGACCTATTTTTTCATTTAAAAACAATCATACTCAAAAATCCCCGCTGAACAACTTATAGATTCTTTTATTCATATGATTTTTTTTTTTTTAATTATTTTTACATATCCGCGTCACTGTATGGCAATTAATAGTTTAGCGATATAAACAGTACGTGGTGCAACACACATAATATGAATTTTCATTCTTTTTCTTTAATCACTATCATAAATTAAAAATACAAACTAGATGTACCACGTTTCTTAGAGATGAGGAATTCATATTTAGCAAATAACGTATTTTGTTGATGATAATAACGGGGAACTATTTCAAGGCCACTAATGAGTAGTCGAATCAATGTGATAATAATCAGAGGTTGAATATGAATTACTGCGATACCGAATGAATTATAATGAAGAAAAGGAATAAATGACCGCGTGTTTGTGCACGTGGAGATCTTAGGTAGATATAAAACTGTTAAATCAGTAGATAAGCTTATTTCGGCGCATAACGGAAAAAAATATTCTTGAAGACAGTGACTAGCTATTTTTAATGCCATTCTAAAGGAGAAATAATCCCAAAGAATGAATTTAGTTGTTCTGAGAGATTTATAGCATTCGTGCCCATCAATCTGACAACAAGATCCCCCATCGAAGTGTATGAGAAAGACATAAAGCAAGAATAAAGTACAGTTTCTCAGCACGACATGGGCATCGCCATTTTCTTGATTGCATGATGTACTATGCGGAGTCGTTCATCAACTAAATGAATCCAAATCTATGGATGCTTCCTTCCTAGGTATTTGTGGTTTTGAAGCAATTCATGCACCTGCTATTATCATTTGTACTACAATTGCCAGAACACAAATTGCATAAAAAATTGATGGAGTGAAGGTTTCGCATAAATGAAATAGATTTTTAACTGCTATATGTTAGTATTTTTAAATAGATGAGTTACAATAAATTGTTACCCTATGTATATATTTTCACAATTTTTTATATAAAATGTATAAAAGTTACAGTAGCATTTCGATATCATTTTTTTAAGAATCATGAATATCTTTTGAAGATTCCCATTTTGTCCATGAAATGTGGTTTATGTAAATTGTATTCCATTTGATTTTAACTTTCAATAAGAATCATACAATACTCTACACGTTCCAACAGCCAACCAGAACTCATTCTTTTTCGCGCGATTGTTTTCTTACGTTCTGTCTTCTTTATTTAATTTGGTTCTCTGACCATTTTCTCTTTCTGATCAATGTAGGGACGACCAGAATAATGTCCCTATTTAATGTCATTTCCCTGGCTTGGTAGGACTAATGATCATCTCCTTGTATTAGATATGGTTTCTCAAATCAAACTACATTGAACAAAACATTACAACTCCTACACTGAACTAAGAATTAACATGTAGAAATACACTTCATTCGAGTCGTCGTGAGAGAAAGAAAAAGAGGTTCAAGAACCGTCTGTTAATTGAAGCATGTACAATCAATCGATAGATGTACGCCTTATCCAAGTGAATAGAATAGTTTCTCAGTTGAGTAATCTCTTTTAAGCAACGATTGTACCAGGTGTCTTGACACCCGCAGTTTACTTCGTACTTCATCCAATGACGTAGGCTAGCTCAATTAAACACTTGTTTTTCATATTCTCTTCGCCGAAAACAGAGGTTCTTTTAAAAGGGCATTTCATTATTTGTGAAGGTTATATAACTACCTACGGAATGAGGTGGAAGCAATTACTACGGCATTGAGGCATAACTGTAAACTTTAGAATTGTTATATTGAAGATGAAGGAGATAGTTTCAAAGAGTATCGGAGCTTCCATCGATCTATCTATAGCTTTTCCGAGTTTCCTTTATGCATTTTTATTCCTAGGAAATAACAAAAGTAAAAGGAGATGGTTTATCAGATCATCCTTTACAAACGTAGATAAATGAAAATCTCTTTTAAAAAAATTCGCGTCAAAAAATGTCAAAATGATTAATAAGATTCTATTATCATGAACGTTTTACGTCATCTTTCTAATGTTACATTTCTTATGTTCTTAAGTAAGATAATAAAAAATTCCCTCTCTAATTCTTGTTTTGAATGTAAAAGTTAACGATTACTGACCTTTTCAAATGAGCAATGAAAGGAAGTGAAACTGACCGTAGGCGGACGATGGTCATCTTCGATTCAATTTGTCACCACCAAAATAACATTTGAATTCCCCTCAGCTATAAATGGTGGGTTTCACGAAACACGGAAGCAGATAGTTTGAAATTGCGAACACGCTTTATTTGCCTCCATATTTAACTGAATAGTAAAGCGACTAAAGGTCTGACAGAACGGCCTCGTCTGAAATTACATCCCAACGCAGCAAAAACAATTTTGAGCAGTCTATAAGCAAAACAATATTATTTGTGATTTCCTAAGACTCTGACGCAAATAAGGGGTGGAATAGCAGGTCGAATTGCGTGGGCAGGCAGCGGATATCCGAATAGATCTGACATTCATTTTTATTTACATGGAGGTGATGGATAGTGTCTCTAAAAGGGTCGTGGTTTTGGGTCTATTATCATTTCATGAACAAATTTTATGTGTCTCCCCTTTTCTAAATTCCAATCTTCTCAATGAGAAAACGGACTACTGGCTTCTGTACGAAATGACATGCGAAGTGCTTTATTAGTCCTTAGTTCCATGCAGGTAGTAGTTTATAAGAAAAACTAACATTGTCATTATGATCAATGCCATATAATTTTCATGAGAGGGCATTAAGTGCGTAATATGAAAAAACAGTAATGTAAAAACAGAAGTAAAACTAAAGAAAAACGGGGAGAAATGAACAATAGGAGATACAAATCATAAAATGAAACAAGAAACAAAGATATTAAGGACAAATGGTTGTGCGTGAAAGGAATAGAATAAAACTAACACTACATAGAGAATGAACAATGCAGGCGAAGAGATTACTTTATGAGCTCCTTTTTCTTTCCCAAATCCAAATCGTAATAATGTGAACACACAGTATTACTAAGTAAATGCTAAATAATCCTTTAAATGCTCCTTATACCAATTAATAGACATGCTTAGAATGCCATACAAGCAATAACATTTGTTTTGCCGATAATCACGCAGTAAAGAAAAGGAATATAACGACGAACATTTCTTTTATTTAATACTGAAGAGATTCTTCTCATAGGTGAAATGTCAAGCTTATTGAGAGGTAAATCTCTCCTTTGGGAAACGATCTATTGATAGCTCAGAAAGAGGTTTTTATGATAATCAATAGACACTTACCAGAGTTAAAAAAACTAACATGGATTTGTTTGCTAAAAGGTTGACCTATGGTCCTAATTCACATGAGCTTGGCAGCATAGATATAATGAAAGAGAGCATAACAAGGATATAAAATAATGGAACAATTGAACAGTGGCAGACTTGGACTACAATTTCGATCGCAGAATTTTACGGTGATCAGCCTACAGGTAAAAAGGAAATGTTGTTGTAAAGCTGTCTGTCATTCATTTCTGTGCTAGAACCAAGCATTTGTTGAGATAAACAAACATTTGCCTATTCAGTCATATACTTTTGTGAATGCTGTAAAAAAAAATAATAATTAAAAAACAAATCTTACCGTTTTGTGCACAAGACTCATCGGAATAGTTTGATAAAAGGTTAGTGTTTACTGTCCTATTTTCGTCCGGATAATTTTTGTCCATACATTTTCCTCGAATGTTTGGATTAATCAACTCTCAGAACACATATAAAATTCCGTCGAATCAAAAAAGAGTCAGGGCTGTGAGGAAACCCCCACAAACTGTATGTCCACTACACAAGCCCGCCCCTCCCAAGACATTGTAGATGGACAGAACACGGATGCGGTTAGTTTCATCGTATCTCCAGTACAGTGAACCTCATACTTGACCTATTTCAAGCATATCAATACTTTAGAATAATCCCAGACGACTTCAAAAATAGAAATACTGTATCCGTCTTGTATAACACAACTATTTGTGGTATAATAACATGGTCTTTAACATTTACCAAAAAAGGAAATTAATTTCTAGGGAAATCTATCCCCAAAATATATCCATACATGTAGCTCTGTATAATTGTTTCCACATCGTCTCAGGGTTAACGATTGCTTACGTCAGTAGTTATGGCATTGTTCGTGATTTGTATTGGTACATTCTATTTCAATAAATCTACACTGACATATGGAAAAATATTGACGTACAACAAAGAAACCTGTTTGCAATCGCTTGTGATGTTTGTCTGAAAAAGAAACGAGGGAGGATTCAAAACGACTGAAATGGCACGCGTGTTCTATTTTCTTTCTTTTTTCAGTAATTGATATGGGTATCACACATATAAATTGGAAAAATATTGTATGCAGAACTGCAGCAGAAGGTCCAATTCCAAATACAATTCTAGATAAAAGATCGTTCATCAAACAGCATCAAATCTATGAAATATGACATTCTGTTTATGGAAAGAAAGACTACAGCATTTTAAAAACTCCCATAGGCTGTTAATCACTAACCTAAAATATATCATAATAATTCATATCAAAAGCTTATTAGCATAATTGTATAGTGCTTTAGGATTAGAAAAAAAAATCAATTTTAATTTTATTCATCATTGAATGTTTACTAATCAGCATAAAACATGAAAACTTTGCAAAAACGAAACGTACTTGAAAAGCACTATTGTAATACATGTATTCATAATGCCTCAAATACTATTCTTCCTTGGATTATTCATTGAATCATTAAATTCTTCTGAACGAGAGATGGACTGCACATTGTTGAGGTATTTGCGATCTATTGGTACAATAATATATTGAGGCAAGTGCTAGGCGAGGAAATTGAAATACTCGCAAATGAAAGAAAGTTGCCTTCTAGCGTTTGGTCTCTAATCATCTTGTATTTGCCCTTGGCGTCCACTTTTCCGAGAAGGAACCTTAGATGACGATAAGCACGAGCTTATAGAAGCCTCCCATCGATTTTTGTCGCCTATCAATTTCTTTTTGACGCATGTTTGCGTATTAGATAACTCAAGTGCTCAAAAATGGTGTCCGCATACCCCAGTTCCATATACACTGAGTGTGTGCGTTCGTCACATGTGCGTGTGTGCGTATGTGTGTGTATGAGGAGTGGATATGATGGATAGCTGGTGGTATATGTAGGGATCTATCAGAGTCAGTTCTATCCTTCAATGTCTGGCGTTAAGAAAAGGTCAACAGCTGCCCCCGGTAGAAACCTGATCATTAGATTAACCGGTCGAGAACGCACACCGACATACCACTCATGGTTTTTGCCCACAAATTGTAGAATTGTGAGAATTTGGTAACGGATCAACACTCAGAAGTTACCTCATTGAGGGATCGAAGTTTATGATATAAAATACCATTTTTAAAAAGTTCGATTGGACAGTGCCAGAGTCAAAGCAAAAGACTTGCCGATATACAACTGTTCAAAAGCATGTGTTCAAACAGGGTTTCCATGTGGATCCTATATTTTACCTTGACACACTGCACAGTAAGTAGCCAACCAAACAACATAAACTGTATGACATGACTGTTACACTACCAGCTTTATTCTATAATAATAATGGTGTTCTTTTTTTAAAGCTTACAATGACGATTTCAAATCTAAAGTTCGTGAAATTTGCGGACATCTTACTCCGATAATGTAACTTATAGATTTTAAAAAAAAAATTGAAATATAAATTTAGAAATGTGTATGCCCTAGCCTCACCTTCTTGCTTAAAATGGCAACATGAAACCAAGCTAATCGACTCAGCAAAAGACAAATGGAAAGATAGGAGACGACAGAGAGTGAGAGAGAGAGAGAGAGAGGGGGGGTAGGGGAGGGGGAGGGGCAAGAAGTCCACTTCTATGATATTTTATACCTGCCGGTTGCTATACTTTGAAACTTGACATAATATAGGAATATCAGTTTATTGCATTTTTTGTAACCACGCATTTCTGCCCGGTACTGCATGGTACCTGGAAAAAGAAGATTTCATACGTGACTTACCGCCATAGGTCTCAATTATATCACCCACGTAAGGTTAAATGAGACTAGTACATATATTGCCATGGGTCGTAATACAATCACCAAGACGGCAAAATAATTGGGCACTAATTCAGCACGTCTTGCCTCGTAATTACCCCCATGGCTACAGCAAGGTGAAATTAAAGCACCATTTTGTAGGCTGGCACGTGGAGCTCGAATTCTCTTACAAATTTTGTGTAAAATTGCTCTACAAGAACACTGCATTCTCCGAGAAACATTTAGTAAAATACACATATTTCCATTACCTGGCAAACCATAACTGTCGATCAGTTTCCATGACAACACGATGTGTTATGTTTTCGTTAAAGGTAAAGACCAGTTATGGTCATGCGATTGCATTGTGAAAGAAACGTTATGGAATCGATCAGAAAAGGTTGATCATCTAGCATCTAGCATCTGCAAGGTTCTGGAATCATCAAAATGATAAGAAATTTGGCCCATTCTTTTGTAAAGTTACAAGCACTATACACAGAAAGATGTATATGGGACTACCCTGTATCTCTCACAGACCATAAGAGAAACCAATTTACCAAATATATGAATTAGTAGGCGGTTTCCCGGTAAATTTTTTATCATCATGTATTAGTCAAAACATATTCTTTCACATAATTGGTAATGAGAGCTTCCATTTCATTTTTTGAAATTGGGGCGTTTCCAATACTGGTCTTTACCTTTAAGAACGACAAATAATTAAACTAAACCACGGAAGATCGAAAGTGTTGAAAAACCTTTATCGCTAAATGTCTGGAACAAACTAGGGAACGTGGAAGCAAAATGTTAGTCGAAAATACAACCATGTTTTGTGCTTAGGCACTGTTAAGCAAGAAATATAATGCGAGTGGTAGATAATGGCTCAAATCTTCAAAAAGAAGTCCTTTTTAGTCAATGAAAGCATCGGAAGGATTCGATGCGAAGCTTAATAGGCGACAAAGCATTACATCGACCTACATGAAGTATTCAATATTGATGTTATCTTCCCCCACTCTTAATTCTCCGAATTCCTGCAAGATTCCAAAGAAATTTTTAAAAGCTTTCACGAAAAAATTTATTCAACCTATGTGAAGATAAATATGTGGGTCAATGCAAACCCCGAGAAACCGGAATAGTATATTGACATAGTCTCACGGACTCCCACAGTTACACAGATACCAAATGCTTAATTTTAACATTAACATCTGTCTCTTCAAAAAACGCTGCTAAGATGAATCAAATTAATGAAAGACCAGTGGAAGTTATGCAGCTATAAATATATACTACATCAACTCCTATGGGAGAGACTGAAGAATATCTTGATATCACTGATGTATAGCATCAAACGAAATGGTTCTTATCATCTGTATCATCATAGAAGAACAGCAAAAAGAACCTATTTTCATGCACAACATTCCAGAATGTAAACTGCGTGTAGGTAATTAAAGCACATAGAATAAGATGAGTTTTATTGAAATGCCAAGTATACCAACTATCAACGAATGTGTCTAGTCTGAGCAGCACAAGTTCGGATTTGCAACAATTTATTTGAATCGTGTTCTCCGCAATAAAACTATTTGACGGGACCCCTATATATATATTTTTGCTTGCCCAATTCCAACTTCCAATAGGATTTGAAGAAAAAAAAAAGATTTTGTATTTCATCTAAACATCATCGATATGAATCGAGAATAGCAAATCTATCATCAAAATAGACTTTCTATATTAGGAGGGGGTGTTGATCTAGATTTCAAAATGCTCATATTTAACAAGTTTTACCCACGTTTTCGCAAGCTAATCTTTTTATTCACCGGAATATCTTCAGCCCACTTTATCTCTCCCTCGTCGTCAAAATTACACTTCTTTCGGAATAAAACCCCTGTCAGGTGAAAAGTAAACTATGGATCATCCCGTCATGATGACAACTGAAAACTAATCCCCTATGAATATACAATGCACTGTGGTATGACGTGCGAACAGGTCAAACCCATGCACGTGGGCAGTGGATTGACGAAGCAGTGGGTCAGCTAGGAGCAAAGGAAATGGCGTAGTAATTATTTTCCCTCCTCCGGCCTAATGACGACAGCCCAAGTAGAGGTGGATAGTGGACTGGACTCCATTGGGAATGGTTAAACGGTAGACGTTATTGAATGCTTTCATAGACAGCCTCGAGTAATAAAAAGTGACTTGGTGACATTTTCAGTAAAATTCCTAACTTATGCGGAGGTTTTATCAGTCTGTTGATCAAAAGGTTTCGGTGTTGGTTAAAATGTTTCGGTGGATCAATGAATTGATGATTACTTGAAGTGTAGAAAGTAATTGTTCTGCCGATAATGACTGATCTCATCACTACTTAAAGCACATCCAGTGATCAAACATAAACTGAGCCACTCTAAACTTTGATTAAAATGCTTATCGTAATAATGATTCTCGCAATTAACTATACGGCCCCACTCCATCACCTTTGTGTATGGTTTGATCATGAGTGGGCAGCTAACGACCTAGATGGGGCAATCATTTACAAATCTCTTGCTGTGCCTCCACCATGGCGACAGACTTATTTGACGTGTGGGAACGTCAAAACGTACTCCATCCGATAAACGAATCCTGTGAAAATGCAATGTATCAATCATTTCCGCTGCATTTTTATAAATATTTTCTTAAAGCCAATTTTGTTACCGGATATAAGAATAAAAGGGTTTTCCTTTTTATCATAATAGGAACCATGCTACACATTATTACTTAACAAAGAGGTTAAGGACTTTATATCACTCTTTTCAAGATTAGAACTTGGTACCTTTTAGCATCAATTTATTTCCTGCGTTTCAATCTTGGGTCACGTTAGAGCGCAGTAAAGGAAGTACGACTTTTTTGTTTGACAAAATCTACCTTTGAAATACCTTTATCATTGGTGCAATAGACTTTTAAAAAACAATATCTAACTTTATGTTTCATCATACACTGGATGAGCGCATGACCATGAACACTAATAAGTTTTTAAAAAACTATTTGACATTTGAAATAGCTTTCATCAAAAAGACAATTTCAGAACGAGTCCTTTTTATGTTTAAAGAATATAGATTTTACACGAACTGTTTTTATCAACAGATTTATAATCGTTTTGTTTGATAATCAATACAAAACCATCACGTGATTAAAACCACATAAGATTTTTTTTTCGGGAAGTGGTCGCACGCAGTCGATGGTGGTTGACATTTGAAAAGAGAGTCAATTATTTCCATCCTTAATGACAGGCGTAAATTAAACCACTAGCTAATATTGAAATGAATTAGATATATTTTAATTGAACTAAATCATCACGTGTTAATTAATCCCCATCGATCAGAGGCACTCACATTCAGAATGACTATAAATTCCTTGGCATCTTACCATTCAAGCTAGTAAAAATCAAGAAATTGAAAGCTATTTATTAAAAAGCGGAGGCGTTAATGATATCAGGGAATCAGATTGTACAATAAGAGAAGCTGGGGGCGAAATGGAGGGATTTCAAGGATAACAGTTTTAAACTTGTCTTAAAGAAACTAACCAAATTCTAAGCCACATAATGAAACAATATCATAAATGCAGAAGTCAGAACATAATCTTATGTGCATTTCCTTGTCTTTTTTTTTTCCTTCTCTTTTCTCTTTCTACTTGTCAACCCATTCTCTCTTTTCCGCTTTTCCTCTTCCCATTTTCTTCTTCTCCCCCTCTTTCATATTCCTTCCTTTCCCCCTTCCTATTTTCTGTTCTCCTCCCCCTTCTTCCGCTTCTACTCCTTTTTTCGATGTCATCATTTTCTCCTTCTCATACTACACCAAACTAACAATCCCTGCTACGAACGACTTTTTTTCCAAAATGTAAAAAAAAAAGGGGAACAAATACGCGGATATTATTTTGGAGAAGCAAACCAAGAAGACAGTCATGGAAAGGAAACCGTTGTTATTGCATGGAGGCTGAATGGTATTGATGCGTTTGAAAGGAACCATGACCTTAACAACACAAGCCTAAACATGGCTCATAGATCCGATTACGTCACACTTCACATCTTGCTTGAAGTTTATTTGTCCCAGATTTGTGACGTCATAATGGTAGGCTTTACAGGGCTTATGACGTAGGTGTTTGACACTAGCTCTTAGCCTCACATTCATTGTGTCTCAAATGCCTGATGCTCTTATAGATCCTCCTCATTTTATATACTTAAATTCTACATGTATATCCTTTTACTATCTTACTCCTTCTCTCTTTCTCTCTTTCTCTCTCTCTCTCTCTCTCTTTCTCTCTCCCTCCCTTTTCCATCTCTGTCTCATGTTATATCACCCCTTTGCCCTCTTCTCCCCTCTCTATATTTCCTTATCTCTCTTTCTATCTCTCCCTCTCTCTCCTTTTCATCTCATTTTCTTTACATTATTGAACTTCTCTCCCCTCATTATATTGCTTGTTGTGTTCAGATTGTCTACTACAGAGGGCAATCACTTCCAGAAAATGGCGCATTTCTAATTGGTCAACCAACATTGTCTAAAAATTAAATGATTCTATCCAATTAATGTACTCTTTGAAAGGACGCGGTTTCGATTTTCTGATTTTGTTTGATTTGTACCGTTCAATTTGTTAGATCAGTCACTTGTAATCTTTTTACACAACCAGTCAACCTATTGTCATGCCGACAATTTCATCCTAACTGCCTTAAGGCCTATTTCAGGCATTTCCCCTTTTACATTTAACTAACACATGAGAGACGAGCTGGTTGCATGACATTAATCTTCCCAAACAGGTATTGGATTTATACAAAAAAATTACTTGATCAACAAAATGAAATAGTTGAAACATTATCAAATGGGTAGAGTGGGCATATCCCGCGGTGGTTGATGTTGATTGATTTGTTTCATGAGAGGCATCAATACTAATCTTAGCGCTTTCATACGAAGAGGACTAAAAATCAATTTCCTTCCGAGTAATTTAGTTTGCTAATGCGTCGAGGAAGTGATCTTAAACTATTACAGTCCATAGAGTACAATTCATCTTCTAGTATGACCTATATAGGTATGCTAGTGTATGAATTATTATTCCCGGCAGCGAAGTCTTTCATATAGAGCACTCTTTAATGAATCGGCTGCCGGGCGCAGCCGGGCCAGTCTTGAATGGTAATAAGAATGACACTCTCACGTCCTCTACAGCTCCAGCTGTTAGATAAACGCGTCCATATTGTATAGGGGTTACAAAATATACACTACACAATATCGTCAGATTTTCTTTTATAAGAATATATACTTTAAATTAAGACGCCTTACATGCATTACTGCATCACATAAACATTGTTCACAAGGTATTATTTTGATTTATGCATATCAAGCGTAATGATAGTGAACCGCATATAAACAGGAGATCTACTCTTCTTCTCTCTCTCTCTCTCTCTCTCTTTCTGTTCCTAACTTACTTTGTCCTATTTCTGATTGTGTCATAATTCATTGTTATTTTATCAAAATGAACATACATGTAGATACACGCTCTTTGTGTTCTTTTTCTCTCTCTCTCTCTCTGAAAAGGCGTGCACTCACACATTTGATATAACTTGTATAATCAAATGAAAGTTTAAAAATATAAAGAGAAATACATACTTCTCGAGCTCCTGTTCAAAAGCCCAGATAAGCTGCTTATCAAGAATGTTGGTTTCTGGTTCCCACGTATTGAATCTGAAACGAGAAAAACAAAATCAATAAACGGAAAGTAAACAGTCTGTACAACGCCAGGCAAATATTCTTTATTTGTTCAAATAACCATTATCTTCAAGGTACTCAACATGCTGCTGTAACTAGTAAGTATATCATTGTGCGTGTACATAATGTACATGAAGTTGAATGGATGAGGTTAAAATATTGTATAAATGGCGACAGAAGGGAAAACGTTATTATAGTGTAAGAAGTAAGAAATAATTTTCTGATTAAACCTCCTATTCAAAGTTTAGGAAAGTGGCTCACATTAGCAGACTTTGTATCCAGACTTTTCCTTCAAGGAGTTTCTTACAACTTTAACATATTACTTTTTTTTAGTTTTAATTCTGGAAAAGATTCAAGCTGATGAGGAGGAAGGGTATAAATCTATTCAAATGGAATGGCATTCAACGCTTGAATTATGGAGGAAGAATAGGAAAATACGAGATTATTAGAATTCAACAATGGCATCAGTGAAAAGGGTTAATAATACATGAAATATCTACGGCTTATATCTGCCACTTCCATTTCTGAAATCTTGTATAACTAAAACTCCATTGAGGTACAATTTATTTATCATCATCGACTCCTAGGCATTACTAAACTTCTTCAAAAAATAGTTTTAATCAATTCAAGAGAAATTTTATAGGGCTCCTTCTGGGGCTGAGACAAAGTAATTAACATGTATCTTACTCCTCCACGATAACAAATGCTAAGAGACAATTTGTTTTGATGAAATACAATGGTCGTTTATTTATCGACGGAGATTATTGATATAAATAAGGAACCTAAACGGAAATTAATACTAGTTTTTAAGAGGATGAAATAGAGTACAAATATTGTGCGTTATCTATTCTACACACAAGTTAATTGTTTCATTAGGGAACTGAAGCTTTGTCATAAATAAATGAATGAATGAAAATTAGATCTTGATCGTGCTTCTTAACGTGTTAAAGAAAAGTGTTCCTATCTCTATTTTTTTGGTAATTTTTGACAGGACAATTAATTTGTATTGTCTTGTAACATCACCAATCAGATGAAACCCTTCATGCAGTGAATTTGTCTTGTCATGATTATAACCTTAATCACACCGCCAGACCAACTCGAAATCCACTCAACACCGGTAGATTCTTGACCATTGAATTGGTTTGTTTGGTCTGTTGTCGATCTGTTGTCGGTCGATCTGTTGTCGGTCGATCTGTTGTCGGTCTGTTATCGGTCTGTTATCGGTCTCGTTGGTGTAATTGGGGTAATTAATTATTGTGTTATATCAACTTGAATGACTTGATCACTTACTTGCTTTGCCATCCGTGCCATTTTACGAAGTACTCGTACCGCCCCTGAAAGACAAGGAGAAAGAACAGTATATCATAATCAGGTTCTCACCAGGGACTTGAAGACCCTGTTCTCACTACCTTCAACATTTCTTCCTATTTTCTCATTCTTCTTTGTCTCCTCCTTTTCTTTTATTTACAATGTATTTACTACCTTACTGGGCTTGTGGTTTGCATTTTGTATCATATAGTAAATTTATGATGTCAAATTGTTTTCTATCAAATCGTATCGACAATTATTCCATAAACCTTGTATTACAACCTGTGATAACCATCCCCTTCTTATTCTAAATTTGCAACTGTCATTTTGATGTTATATCATACGCTTGTATACATTTAGTATAGCTGTAATAACATTTCGTAAGGTTTCTGCAGGGGTACTCATATCCCTGGTTTCTGTATGCATTCGTAAAATATATGTTGAAATATTCATATGAACAGGCTACGCATGAGTGATAACGACAAGTATTTCTTTTAAAGTTCAGAATGAATGTGTTTTGTTATGTATTTATTAGATGCAACAATAACTTCGTGCGTCTAACTAATTCGACAGAATTGACACGATCGACTACGACCTATAACACAGCTTACAATAACTTTAGTCAATTTATCCTGGCATGTTTTGTTACCCTTCTATCTTCCTCCCCGCCTTGTCGTTATCCTTTCTCATCACAACTAGCCTGCGGAAACAAAGGCGCGATCGAGTCGGTTGAAATGTTATGCATCATCATCATGTCTGTCTACTAGCCTCACCAATTAATCAGTATATCTTAATCCATCATGTTCACTTAGCTCTCCATCAATAGTGATTATGTATCCCAATTCCACCAACCATTCTACATCTAATTGGGTTCTTGACATCGGCGCTAATAATTCACCGCTCGCAATATTCGTTACACAGGTGCATGTCATGTGACAGCGCAGAACCTACGGTCATTCTCATCTAGAACGTTCTTCTGTACACCCTGATGTACTAGTTCACATGGATGGGTATACCTATGGGGCAATCAACGGGTCCATAACATGCATAACGACACACGCACATTAGACAACATTGCCATGTATCTACCAAGGGAATCTCATATAGCATGATAGTATTACAAGGGTGTGGTATTCTCCTTTTCTTAAATTACAGATTTCTCAAACAAATCAGGTAAATGCAATAACATATCGAAATAAATGATTTAAAAGGGGATAGGCAAGCGTAGATATAAATAGCTGAACATAATTGTGGTCATCTGAAAATCATTGATATGAAATGTCTATATAATATGTTTTAATGCATGTGATCGGATAAAGATATTCCGTACCTAAAATACAATACAAATTCCTTGTCTTCTCTGATGTTCTCATTTCCAAGATTGTATTCAATGTTTTAATGTATTCTCGTTCAAAAGATGAGGAGATTATAGTGATTTACATGCATTATTCATAATAAATTAGAAATTATATACGGACAAAAATATGCCTTAAGGCTATTCTACCCCCACATCATTTCGTTAACAAATACTAAACCCCTTAAAAAGATTTGGAAACTCATGTTAGATCAGTTCGGGTTAACAAAACAGATATTACGATATTTTCATAAATTTTCACCATGGACAGTAAACATGGTCTATCATGAAAATAATAGTGGCCTTAATTACTGGACATGATATACTTCACTTGTGTATAATATAATGTTAGAGAGTGCAGATATAGTATGATCCGTCTAGGTTTAATCTAATCAAGAAATAAGCAGTCTCTCCTGATCATATTGTCTGCTCTCCATCGGGACACACGTCTGGTGTACACGTAACGTTTGCTTAACAACGGCATGCATGATATAACATCAACAAAGCATTTTTCAGCGATGCTAGGTAAGATAGATGATAATAATAATGAAAAAGAATTTTCTACTGCGCCTTCTTTATTCTCTAAACGAGAAAACGCAGAAATTATACAAAGTATTAAAAAACAGTTTTAAAAATAGAAAACAGAAAAAGAGAGTAGTCTTTTTGTTGAAAGGAATCTCTCTCCCTCTCTCTTTCTCTCTCTTTGTTTTAAACGAAAGACAAAAAAAATATAGGGAGGGGTGGGGGAGACGGAAAGAGAGAGAGATAATGAAAGAGAGACCGGGGCGGTAACTTTAGGAAAGCAGAGAGAGAGAGAGAGAAAGAGAAAGAGTGACACAGCTCGAAAGGAAGAGAAAAAGAATAAATCATCGTTCGATTCGTTGATCACAGTCCTTGTTACAACAAGATTCTGTGAAGATAATGAATTATCAAATTAGCCTTACGAAACCAGTTATCTAAGTGGGATTTTTTATAGGTCATTTCATCGGCCTTGACCAATGGTTGAGGATCACATACATCCTATTTCAATTTCATAAATGACCAATCATTGAGGTTGATAGCATGGTCAGTGTCCCGTGATTTACAGCTCTCTTGATAATTGTAATTACATGAGTCAATGCGGTACATCTAATTTAGAACCGTCTTGTCCATAATGAGAATAGGATATATTCACAATTAAAAAGAGACAAGCAATGGCATGGTTATGAATAAATAATGATAATGATGATTATAACAAGCACTTAGTACCAAACAACCACCTACATAGTACAACTATATCGTAACCTTTACAAAATATATGCATGCAATAATGAATTAAACTTGAATCAGTACACTCGTAAGGGGGTTGAACTATTCTGGGAAGAAATATCGTCCTCTCTTACTTATCCTCTCTCCTTTTTATTCATTCCTCATCCTTCCTTCATTTTCCTACTCTTTCCCTCTACACTGGCGCTTATCATTATTGCTATTATTATCAATAGTTGATGTAACAGTTATAAAATCAATCTGTGTTATCGTGGACTTTGGACTTATTTCAGTGGTTTTTAACAAACCGAGGATTATTTACTCGTTAATTTAGAGATTACTACAGTCATGAGGAAATACAAATCACCTACATATTTGTTTAGAACAACCCTTGGAATATATTTGCTGTTGAGGTTTCTGGTGAACATGATTAAAGCAAATTTACTTAGTCTAGTTATCGAAGTAATATCACTATCAGAAACAGTATCATGACGGATCATTCCACAGCACTTCAATATAAAATTGTGAAAATGGCTCAAATCAATAATCCATTCTAAATTATATGTTTGCGAATGCAGCTTCAACCATGTCACAAAGGTAGTAGTCATGATAATGGAATACCATGAATTCATCAGAATCGACATTTAAAGATGAAGTTGAGTAGTGGTCATTGTGAAAGAAACGGTGTGGAATCGACCAGAAAAGGTTGATCACCTAGCATATAAGAATTTGTGTGTATTGCAAGGTTCTGGAATCATCAAAATGATAAGA
>BEXV01000733.1:59950-78522 GCA_003118195.1 Hemicentrotus pulcherrimus
TGTGACAATATTTAGATACATGAACCGTAGTTCCGCCGCCATCAATTCGATTGTTTTTCCCTTCTACTGATCTACCATTATTCATCTATCTCCTCGACTAGAGCACATAATCATTGTCAAACAGCTTACATTTTCATTATGAATGGAATGAAGAGGGGAAAAAAAACATCTGCACTTTATTTGTTTCCAAGACCAAGATGAACATACATGTACGTGTGTAGTAATGACATGAATTGCGAAAATTCCGTATACAAATCATTAAGGATAAGATTTAGATGCAACTGGGCTCACCTTTCTCCATCTGCGCTTCAATATAGAATCAGCCATATAAACCTCCTTCCCGAAAACAGTTTTAATTTCCTTCTCATTCAACATATTGGATAAGAATTCTAGCAATCACCAAACGAAAAGACTCAACTCAGGAACTCTACCGTCAAGTGTTTTCGTTTCTTCAGTAAACCAGCCTGCTCTTGACGTCAATTCAAGATGCCAGAAATCTTGAAAAATAATCCTGATCTGAAGGACAATATAGATGGCTCAATCCTTCTTTTCACCAGGTAAAGTGTAAACATCCGTCTGGAGATGCTCAAGATATAATGGTTTTAAAATCCACGTTGCTCTGCACCGGGCACAGCCTACAGACGATGTTTTGTAAGCTGCGGTTTCTCTCGATATTGATTAGAATGATTGTTCTCTTCTTCAGCGCCTTTGATCTATCTCTAAGCTAAGGTGAATTAATCGCATCCACTAATCGCATCCATCAATACCAAAATGTCAATTCACTATTCCGAGATGTTTATATATCTCTGCTGAATGCGATGTGGCTGCTACAGCTTCTATCGAGGCACGTTATGATCTGCCTCGATACACACATGGAGACCGCCAGATGAAAATCGCAAGTCGCGTGTTTACAAATGCAAACGACTTGCATTCAAATTGCACCGATAAAAAAAAAGCATCCACTGGATATTATGTGCTTGCGACTCCGAGGAAGGAAAAAAATACTGAGGCACCAAAACATAAGGTAGAGCAGAAATATTAAAAAAAATCATTCACCGCCTCGAACCAGTACGGACCGCCCAAAATACACAGACATGGCTCGATCTCGCCACCCCATTGGTTTGGGTACGAAAATGCTTAGTGCTGAGCACATGACGTCATTAATACCTTAGCAACTCATTATGGTACGGCGCGCACGCCTCCTCTCTGTGACGTCACTGTGCGAGCTTTGTGTTCAGCGTAGCATGCTACGGCCGGTAGCGCGCGCGTGTTGTGTTCTTGCAGTCGCCTTGTGCAATAAAACACGTTGGAAAAAGTGACTCAGAAATTATAAGCAGGCACAGCGGTCAAGCAATGGTCAACTTAATTGCTTCATCTTCTATAATAACACATTATATATAATTACGTAAATGGAAGTGACGTGTAGGCGTTTCTGGCATTTTCCAGTGGGAAACTGGTTATGAAATATCCATAAACAGTGAATTAGTTCCGTTGTATGATTTAATTCACGTTGCTTTGTAAATCAGTCTTTCGAAGAGTCCATTTTTAATCTTTCTTTTAGGTTTAAAAAAAAGACGAAGGAGAACAAGAAAGAGAAGAAAAAGAAGAAGAAGAAGAAGAAGAAAAAGAAAGAAGAAAAGAAAAGAAGAAAAATGAAAAATAAGAAGAAAACAGAAATGAGAAAAAGAAGAAGAAGCAGAAGAAGAAAAAAAGAAAATGATGACAAGGAGGAGAAGAAAATCAAGGAGCAAGTGGTTTGTCCAGGGGACTGGGCCGGTGCACGGGCCCCAGGCGGCACTTGAAAGGGGGTGCAAAGAAACGCAAAAGTTCTGACAGAAAAATAAGGATCATAATATGCGCCCAAAATTATACACTCTAAAGTGTGTTAGAAATTATGTTTATAGGGTTAAAATTGTGACAGCTTTCTAAAGCTCTGTTGCTTTGCTCCCTGGCACATTCCAATGTTAGCCTCATATCTCTCTATATAAACCTTGTGCATGAAGTGTAGTATTAAGGTATTATGACGATCTACAAACTACAAGCACTGCTCTCTAGTGGATCCCCCCATTTCATCATAAATTAACAATTTCTTGTAATAATTCTATTTTGATAATAATTATTTATATAATGTGTACAGTGTATTGTATACTTATCAAGATTAAAAATGACTATGTAAATATATTTGTTCATTCTCTCTGTAATACTATCTATAATGCCATTGTTTATCTTTCTCTTTGAAATGAAATGAATACGAATTGAAATTGGACTGTATGCATTTGGCACTGAAAAAAGGATTTTGTTCGAGTTATTTGAGGAAATTCATCTCTACATGAAGAGGGCCAATTATTTATAAAATAAACATCTTACTTTCCTGAACCAGTGGCAGAATAGACTGATTGATTGATTGATTTTTATTCTCCAATATACAACTATATACAATGATAACAGATCAAAAAATAAGTCAGCTTGAACAGGATAATCCACGAAAGCTCGAGAGCTTATTTTCAGTGGGGTCCCTTACAGACATGTATAAGACTGATAAGTTAAAAGAGTTATATTTACAGACAGATAAGAAAATTAAAAGATTTACTTATTAAAGATAGGGAATAATAATAATAACAACATTAAACTGATGATAGTAATGATAATAAGTACAAGAAGGAGAAGAAGAAGAAAAGAGGAGGAGGAAGAAGAAGAGGAAAATAACGATGAATTTGTAGAATTTCTATAACGTACGAAAACATAAGTATATACAAAATGAAAAAGTATGAACCGGCTGAAGAATACAAATTTCAATCATATAACATGTTATTCACTTCTTTTCTCTCACTGCCAAGTATTAGGTATTTCTTTAATTTCCTCTTAATGAGCATTGTTTCCTATTCATTTTACACCATTGGGAAGAGAATTCCAATGTTTTATGGAAGACAGTGTACCTTTCTGGTAAGTTAAAGTTGTATTTAATATAGTAACAAGATCGGAGTTGGATCGAATATAATGATTCGACCTAGTATGATATATTTTATGCTTTTTTTACAACTGATTCTACTACAGATGAAAATGAAATTGCGCTAGCCAACTCAATGCCTAAATACTTTTCTCTTGATTACTTGAGACAATGCGTGTATTCTTTTGGGCCGAAGGGCCGGGTGTTGGGATGGGTGCAGTCGAATGTGTAAGGTTTCTGTGCCCGTAGCCCTCTCTCATATTCAAGTCTATTGAGAGTAACCCATCGTATTCAACGAAACTAGAAGATATTCTATAACAGGGGCTTGATTAATGCACCTAGCTCGTCTGAATTCCAAAGAAGAATCACTTTCTTTATGTATCTATTTATTCTGAAAAGTTATCTCTTTATATGTGTATTGGATGCTCTTTTTGAAGCACAATCAAGACTACCGAGCCACAAATCATTTACTACTTATTGTCCTAAACCAAAGGCAAGCACTATTGGGCCCTTTCAGCATTTGAATGCGAGACTGACTTTCATTTTTCTGGCCCTTTCTACCTTGTTTGGTTATAGAATAGAGAATTCCTTTTGGTTGAAACTAAAGAATTGATTAGTGTTCAACTTTGAGAGTGTACGAAAGGTTATGTATCCCCTACCCCTTTTAAAAAGTCATATAAAAGATGAGGGGCGGAAGGTGTACACATGTTTAAACATTATGGAAGTCCAGAACCTAGCTCTGCTCTGAAAGAGTTCGAAATTTGCCACAAATCAAGATGGAAATGAATAGTGAGAGAGATGCAGACATGCAGTGATTACGGACGGACAAAGCCTGAAAGTGGGTGCGGGAATACGACTGGGCTTGAAATACATGTACGCAAGGGAAACATAGAGGGCGAGAGAGTGAGACATCAAGAGCAAGAGAGAAAAAGAGGCGAGAGAGAGAGAGAGAGAGAGAGAGNTTCCAATGACATGGAGAGAGACTAGTAACAATTCAACAAGCGAGTCTCTCTCATACAACCCTGTACACCACTCTCTCTCTCTCTCTTTCTCTTTCTTACTCTCACCCCCTTTCTCTCTTTCTAAAAGCTATATTTGTACATTTGTCAGTTTCAAGTTTTAATTGTTGAAGTTTACTAGTAATACCGTTTAGATAGATCATACCACCTTCTCTCAATAAACAAAATGCCAAATACATTACTAGAACTCTCCCAATTGCTGTTTTCCTTTCTACATCTAATTTCGTCTCGTAACCCAAACCCCCATTTCCTCCCCACAACATGATTTAGTTTGATTTTACACAGTCTTTTTACCATGATTTAAACTATAGTTTAAATCATAGTTTAAACTATAGTTTAAACTATGGTTTAACTTTGAGAAATGAAAAGGTCCGTATTAGATGAAACGACGATGTTCTGTCAATATTCAACCGAACATCGTCGTAATACGGACCTTTTCATTTCTCAAAGTTCCGTATGGTGGCGTTTGCAGTTATCAACAACTCATACACGATTGACTATACCAGGGAAAATATTGATTTGCGGCTAATTCCAACTTTGAAATGCCGAATGACTGTTAAAAAGAGTCGAAATGTTGACTTTCATCATATCACTTCAAGAAAGTCAAATTTGAATTTATAGGCCTGTAATATACAAGGAAACATTTAACACAATCTTCTTGGAGGGAAAGGAATTTTCAAGATAGTCTCGCACGTCACATATTGGATTTATATTCCCTGAAATATCATTGCAGATGTAAACATAAATATAGCAATTTTTACCAATTTACAGCAGTTGCATTGTGATTGCGAATTTGAAAAGCGCTAAAGTGAACATTGTGTACATGATTATTGAGAACATGATCATCGATACCAGCAGTATTCGTTTATTTCAATAAAATGGCTTAGTTCCCAAATAATATTGATTCGTTGGTGAATGAGGCTCAATCTATATATGCGATGGTATGTGTATGTATCTCATTTTCTGTCGTAACAATTAAAATAAAGTAAGAAACTAACACATGAAGGTTTTTATGTAGAAGAACATTTATTGCATAATTATTTGGAAAGACTGTTTTTCATTTGTAACAAATAAAAATAGATTAGAGTATAGTATTGAATGCTTTTGTATAGAATGCTTTGATATAACACAAAATCGAGAGAAGAAACTACTAAATAATTGTAATTACTTGGTTTTTTTAAAAAGTATATTCTTCTATTGTTATATTACGCAAAAAATATTGTAAAACATCGACAAAATGACATCAATAACTTTAGCTATATGGTTAACGGGAAGACCGCTATAAATGTGTTATTCATCTCCATAACCACCAATCTTTTGAGTAAGAGAAATTTATATTATGAAATAATCAACTGTACTAGTAAAATGGAAAGACAATATAACTATAATACAAACAACACTTCAAAATGTGTCGTTTTTACAAAAAAAAAAAAGTCTATCCGTAGAACAGGGTCCGCTCGCTATTTATAACGACCGCTATTCATAAAGACGGCCATTCGTAAGGACCGCTTTTTTATAATTTGAGAAAAAGGTCATTATTTATAAGAAAGAACGCTATTCGTAATCGAAGAAGAGGGTCGCTATTCATGATATGAAAAAAGAGTCGGTATTCATAATACTAAATCAGGGTCCCTATTCATAAACCTGAAGAAGGGGCGCTATTCATAATTTATATTGAATTGAATTGAATTGAATTGAATTTATTTATTCACCAACATTGAAAAAATTGAAACAAAAGATAAATGCACAATGACAATGTCAATAAAACATAAACGCATGACATGAATTTAAAAAAATACATGTTCTACAGCGATATACATGTACATTATGACAAAATAGTAAACTTTGCTTCAAGAGTAAAACAATAAATGACTATTCACAATGAGTTTGTGATCGATGGTAAAATAGAGTAAAAAATAGCACATGTGCTAGTCGAGTCTGACTCTCGTTATCTAAAGCCTAAAATGAAGTTAATTGAAAAATACATGATGGGTTTCCAAATCTTATAAATAAGATGTGTGTATAATATTAAAATGAGATTGGTTACTATATACAACTATATTTATACAAAGTTATGATTCGTGGTTTTCACTTAAGAGTAATTTTGTAAGTTTTTTACGAAAAGAGGTTCTTGATCTCTCAATTCTTAGATCAGTAGGAAGCATATTCCAAAAAGGACTTCCAACAAAGATGAATATTGGGGGTCACTTCTCGTAAGACTGTTATTCATGATACGAAATGAGGGTCCTTATTCATGATACGAGAAGAGTGTGAATAGCGACCTCTTCCCGTATTATGAATAGCGACCCTGATCTCGCGATATGAAAGCGGTCCTTACGAATAACGGTCCTTATGCCCTTATGAATAGTGACCCCCTTTCCGTTTTATGAGTAGCAGCCCTTCACGTATAGGAAATTACACGATTTGAATAGCGGTCTATGACTAGCGAGGTAACCCTTGTATAATACACCTCACATAAGTAAGTAATGACGATGGCTACTATGTGTATTACCGTAATAAAAGTTACTAGCTGGGATAGTCTGTTGTGAATATAATGTGTGTCAGAAGACATTCAAGCATGTATATGAATTCGGTGGTGGTATTTACACACGGTAAACAAAACTCAACATTTCTGATGTCTTTTGAAGGTCGTATACTGAATATAAAACGTAAAGTACTTCTAATTATATACATTTTCATTCAAAGTATTGATATATATTATAAGCAGAACAACATTTGGAAATTTCATATCTTAGCAATTATTGTTTTAATCCAAAAAATAAATGAGTCGATATCGTATTTACATCCTATTGTCATATACACTTGAATTGCGTTAACAATCCATTCATCTATTCTCTTCATAATTATAATTATTCGTTTACCTTGATCACAGACGAAGTCTAATTAATGTACATAACATATTGATAATGCAAACTTGGCGGTAGAGTTTATTCACAAACCCAGCTTTTCCTCTTTACGTTTGAGAGGATTCCTGTAGCTCCAGCACAGGACTGAGAGAAAGAGGATGATGAGGAAGATTAGGGTTACTATGACACCAATCCACCAAGGTTCTAAGGCGAAACCTCCTCCTGTTCCCTGACGACCTTCATTTGGTAGAACTGTGCATTGATAAGAGATCAAATGGCAGATAAGAATGATAGAGTAGAGCTTACAACTACGCAAAGTTATTTTGAAGATCATAGCGCTGACTTAAAATGCGCCGCTTTATTATTCTTTGATACTGTAGGTACATTTTTCGTATTTTGTAATATTCCTGAAAATAAAGAATTTACATTATGATGTCCTAGTAAAAATCCATCTTTGAAACAAACCGAATATTTTAAACATACTACAGAATAAGAGAAATGTTTAAATCATCTTCAGTATTGTACTTAAAATATTTAAACTGAAATTAGTGAATAAACCATTTAGGCTAAACACTATAAGGATCTTTATCTTCGAGAAAGCCATGGGAATCAATACAAAATAAAGATGGGAAATAAATTGAATAACATCACGTCACTTGTATAGGAAAGACAAAACTGGTTGTGTCTTCGGAAAGGGAAAGCACATGGAATAAATACTTACCAAGCTCACAGTTTACTCCACTAAAGCCTGGTCCACAGAAGCACATGTATCTACCGAACACCTCGACACATAAACCATCATTCAGACAAGGTTCGCTCAGACATTCATCAATATCTGAAAGGAGGATCACATTTTTATTTATTTTTAAAGTAGTATTGGAAGAATAAAATCGGGTTTTTAGTACCTGAGTGCATTTAAACATCGAAGAAATACAAAATAACAACACCTGTAAATATGTAATGATAACAATTAACTATGGAAGGTTTGAAAGGCTATACAGAGAAAACGAAACCAGGATCTTAGGAGAGGAAGAAAGAACAGAAAGAAGCAGGAGGCTACTGGAAATTTAGGACTTCTATTCCGACATCTAAAACAGGATAGGTAAATCAAACTAAAATGTACATGCACCTTTAAAAACAACATAATACTAAGTAAATTGAAATATGCATTCTCAAAAACAGAAACTGAATAAGAGCCTTTTGCTTTAAACAAGGAAAATCAAAATCTGTAGAAAGAGGGGGAGAGGGGAAGAGAGTGGGGAGGACAGAGAGAGAGAGAGAGAGAGGGAGGGGGTAAAAGGGAATAGGGCACAAGTACCGTCTCTCTCTCTCTCTCTCTCTCTCTTTCTCTCCGAATTCAAATATTGCGCTAGCTATATATTGTGAATTTCACTTTCGTTTGGATTCATGTTAGTACTATTCAATATACGGATGGTTGTTAAACTGTTATTAAAACTCGCTTCGGATTTGAAGAGCACATAATTAAAAGCGAATGAAAAAGTCGACTTCTCAAAAGGTTTACCTAATGCCCTGCATTCCTTAACACAATAACGATTTAAAAGAATTGTATGAGCTTAGCGTGTAGGAAGCAGTTAAACATACTAAATAATATATCAATCAAGGAATTTTGATTTTGAATTGCTTACCGAATGAGCATTGTGGCCCTGTATATCCTACAACACAGACGCACTGGTAACCATTTACTAAATCAACACAGCGACCATCATTCTGACAAGGGATACTGGAACAGTCATCAATATCTAATCAATAGAAGTTTAAAAAACAAACATTATTTATGATTAATTGACAATGGCAAGTTCAGCGGGATGAGAAATATTTATCCCTTATATTAGAAGATATTAATGTAATAATTATCGACAGAAAAGAAACAATGATTTATTATTTCTTGATTATCGCCTATTTCTTTATTGTATAAAATATTCTTCATCGTTCCCAGAACACATCAAATACCCTGTGACTACTTTGCTTTGGACGACTACCCTCATGGAGATTTTACCCGGCTGATATATTACCCAAGACTAAATAGTGGACAGTACTTTTACTGCAAAAGTTTGGGTAACTGTCCTAGGAGGCTGTTATCCTACAGAAAGATTTTCCGGGTGTTATTCAGAGAAAAGTTGTCCTCTTATCATTTATCAGGAATCTCTTGGCCTATTCAAACCAGAATCGTTTTCTACATTCACACATAACATTCACACATAATGCACCTACGTCCATTTCCATTTTCCTTTTCAAATAATGTAAAAGACACTCACTTATGTCACATCGTTCTCCCGAGTATCCAGGGTTACACGTACAAAGGAACTCTCCATATTCCAGATCGCTACATATGCCATTAAAACCACATGGCCTCTGTAGACAGCCAACACCAGTGGCTAAAATGAACAAAATTATAGGACACCGAATGGATAAATTAGATGATAATTTTTTTATTTTCTTGTCGTTGGATCAAACATTTTGTCATCTCGATATCGCGCGAGAATTTTGTAATTAATTGAAGCCATATTATGTACACAACCAGATATGAAGGGAAATTAGATGTCATGTTAAAAAAAAAGCAGTGACGTAAATCCTGATGGACTTGCAATTACCAAAGAAAAAAATGTGATGTATGTGATGTCACGCCTGTGACTTTTGGTTCACTTTAAAAACAGCGGCAACACTCCTTGACTAGGCGTTGTGGCGTGCGCCTGTAATCCAGCTAACAGTGGAAGTTACAAACTGATTCAGCCGAGGACGCAGGTTCGAAACTGAGTCACGTCTTTCGGATGGTGACGTTAAAAGTCGGTCCCCAGACGTAAATAATAATATCTGATTGATACACGTCTGTAAAACCCCAAATACACACACACACTCACTCATTGATGATCTAGTAAAGTGTGGAGGTAAACGTAGCACGTTGGCTAGCTCTTGAGTGAGTCAGACAGAAAGTAAACTTAGCACTTACCAAGATCACACCTCTGTCCTGTGAATCCGTCTTCACATTTACATGTGAATCCATTCAGATGATTCTCACACGTACCTGCTACGCATGGAACGGTCAGACATTCGTCCACATCTAGACAGGAGAAAATACAAGCAAATAATGTTGATATATAACGTGCTCAAGGTAAAGCTAATCA
The DNA here is from genome assembly GCA_003118195.1 of Hemicentrotus pulcherrimus. Taxonomy (NCBI): domain Eukaryota; kingdom Metazoa; phylum Echinodermata; class Echinoidea; order Camarodonta; family Strongylocentrotidae; genus Hemicentrotus; species Hemicentrotus pulcherrimus. The sequence continues at coordinate 69,927 of BEXV01000733.1, forward strand.
TTTCAAAGTTGTTTTATAATTATCTTCAAGATCGATGCTTTCAAGTTTTAAATTCTATATACTGATCACAGGGCTACCAGATTCTTTTAAATGTATGCAAAGTCATGTCAAAGCAACGCAATATTTTCAAACCTTTGATCAATTGCCATTTTCGAGATTTAACAATATATTGATTTCGTTCAGTAATAATAAAAAAAAAAAGATCCCAATCAAATACTGACTTTGTCGAAGTGCACTTGCAAGGAATTGTTTCTTCTATATGTTTATAAATGTTTTATAGAAGTAACAGAGGATTATTAAGGATCAACATCTCCTCGTATGATGATGATGATGATATATTTATTTCACCAGCTTGAACAATAAATCTGTTTGATCATTCTATTGCCTTTCAGATTTCAAATCGTTTCACGCTATAACAAAGTGAAACACAGTACCATCCCATTGCTACAACCTTACAAATCAAAAAGGAGCTATTACATAATAACAAACCTTGATCGCATATGCTTCCAGTCCACGCCTCTGGACATTGACAGGTGTTGTTACCATCAGGTAGAGGGATACATTGACCATCATTCAAACAATGGTTCTGTTCACATAGTACTGTAATACATCGAAAATATAATAGTATTTACGAGCAAATTATGAAAATAGTGGTGATTTAAATTGCAAATGATTATATTATTTGGCAAATTGACATCCTCATCAATTTAAATATTACTATTCTTTTGACAAAATACTTTTGATTTTCCGGATGTATTATGCAAAGCAGCAAAGATTGCTAGGTTGAGCTAGGAAAACAACTGAATTAGTTTTATTATTATCTGCTGAGAGCGAGTAGGGCAATTATCTCTGGCGTGAAACCATAAATCTTTTGCCTACAGGTAATTTACTGCGGGATATTAACATATAAATAGATGGTATGTTTCCTCCAAGTGTGTCAATATTGCCGTTCTTGTAAATGAAAATGTTCGAACCTTGTTTCACGAACTCTCTCTCTCTTTCTCTCGAATAAATAATTTTCTGATTTCAATTCTGACCTTGAATTTCACACGTTATCCCAGAGAAGGCATTGGGGCAGCTGCAGTAAAACTGGTTCACTCCATTGATACAGGTACCTTTGTTAATGCAAGGTTGAGACAGGCATTCGTCCACATCTAAAAGTAAAGGTGAAATTCGTGGATAGATTTAGAACGTGAAATGACTATCATGGTAAAAATGATGAAGGATGCCACGTTAAACAAAAGATCTTTCAATATGGACATTAAATTATTAATCATTAAATGAAATAGAATGACCAGGAAAAAATAAAAACAAAGTTGTAACTGTAATGTCACTTGAGAGCCAATTCGTTTACACAAAGACAGAGACAACAGTAGACAAAAACTCAAAATAAACTAATGAAAACATTTTAATAATGTAAATTTAGGAGGGAACTTTTATTCTCACCTGACTGACATAACTGACCAGTGAAGCCTTGTGAACACATACATAATATGGAAGAGGGTGTGTCTTGTAAACAGGTACCTCCATTGAAGCACGGATCATCGGTACATGTCTCAGATATAGCTGGAATCAAAGTATACATTGAGAACAAAAGTACATCTCATGATCGAGACTTTGTGTAAAAAATACATTTGGCTTATAATCATACAATGATCTTCTAGCTTTTACTCCACACTTTTACACTCTTCCAATCAATTCAGTTTTCAGTAAAATTGCATGTCAGTAAAGTAATGGTACTATGAGATGCAATAATGTAACCTAAAAATGATAACCAAGAGGGACCTGTTTACTGACCTGTTTCACACCTATCTCCCAGGAAGCCACTAGGGCATAAGCATCTGATACTTCCATCTGCTAACGGATTGCATATTCCTCCATTCAAACATGGGCTGGGATTACAAGATACTGAAAAGAAAGAGGTTTTTAGTTCAAGTGAAAAGAGAATCGAACATGTCCAATACATAACAAAACAAGATTGTTATTTATAGTTTAACCGATTTTGCGGCCCTACCAGAGGGCAGTTTGTAAAAGAATCATGTTCATCTTATTCAGAAAATAGGGGGATATAAGCAGTAAAAGCTTCAAATATTATGTGTATATAACATTGCTTGTTCATTCGTTCGTGTGGTTGCCAACCTTCGTAGAGTCATACGGAGAGGCTAGTTGAAAGCCAATACACTGTGTCACATTCAAGCTCTTTCAAGTCTTCAAAACCGTTGAGAGCCTGGTGGATGTTACAAGATACTGGCATATCAATTAAATTCATACTGTCAACATTAGTTATTGAATTATCTGTATTGTTCCATTAAGCTCCTATACAAGGAGCGAATATTCGTCCCGAACCTGCCACAGACAGGATGATGTCAAAAAAAAACAAACGCTTTTTTTTATTAAAACATAATAATAATAGTTCGTTCTTTTATAGCGCATTTCAGGACCGAAGGCCCTCTCAAATCGCTTTACAATGTACAATGTACGTTTACATAATAACTACTCGAAGCATTCATCAAAAGGTGAGTTTTCAGCGCTCTCTTAAAAACGTCAACATCAGTCACGTAGCATAGCGATACTGGGAGAGCGTTATTATGAGGGTCATCAAACAGGACGTAACATGTCCTAAAAAAAAGAAAAGTTGGAAATGTATATTCCATAGATTTACCAACCTTCGTTTTGGCAATGGATTCCAGCCCAGTTAAAAGTACAGATGCATACATAACTCTCTATGGTATCTGCACATGTACCTCCATTCATACATGGGTTACTTGAGCATGGGGGAATCACTGGAAATTGAGATTTGAAAGAGAAAGACGATAAAATTATTCAATGTAAAATTTTTATTTCGTTGATTCAAATCTAAAAACAAATGCCAGGCAACATAATTATAGCACAATTACCAACCTAGTACAAAAAAGTGCCTCATCTATCAAAGGGATGGGTAGAAACATGGATGCGTTGTCGTGGGTGGTTTTTAAGGATAGTTCTTCAAGTTGTCTGGAAAGGTAGAGGAACGGGGTAATACTTTAATAAGCAAAAGCATCGCTAGATTATTGGCTGGCAGTTCTTCCATTTGTTTTAAAACGCTCAAAAAAAAGACCCAAAAGAATTTCCGACAGCCTATACAAATTAAAACTTGATGACAACAAATCTTGAGGGGTGTCACACACGAACCCCTCCTAATGACGGCCCTGCTTGAGGGTAGTTGTGCTAGATACATGTTTTCTAATATGTGAATTACTGCTAACCTGGTATACTATTATCTTTGATCTCAACTGAAAACCCTGAATAAGTCTTGCTCTCATCTGTTGTAAACCACACCCACAGCGTGTTGCCTGAAGATATGAAGTTGCTTGGTTGAGTTGTACCCGAGTGGTAGATGACCCTAGAGCTAGTGTCTGTAGGATCAAGTCCGTTGCCAATCTACAAAAGGTATTCAAGTTTTAATTCAAGCAATTACATACCTTACATTGTTTATAATATAACATTTCCGGTGATTTTTTAAAATCAGAACATCAGAATAGTGAATAATTTCCTTTGAGATGGTTCTTTGACCACGTCCAAATAACGTGATTGATAGAAATTTGTCAGATTAGGATTATTTTGGATTTTTAAAAAAAATTTTTATTATAGACAGTAACGTCCATAGACAAAAATGTAATGACAGCAATGTTTGCTATTTTTTCATTTAGGAGTACAATTTAATACAACATTTTACACTTTCAATTCACTTTCTATTTTGTTTTCTTCCAAAAGAGCTAAATCAAGCAGAACTACTAACCTGAAGATAATCATAGTTGGCTTCGGTAGTGAAGTTACCAAACACGACTCTGATTCGTTCCCCAGATGGCATAGTGAAAGACCAAAGACATTGCACATCGTCCGGGTAGTTATCAGGATAGTTTGGTGACGTCAGTTCAATCTCACCATTATCTGGTAAGCTGAAGTTAGCACTACATCCAACGGCTGAAACACGGAGAGAGAGAAAGAGAGAGAGAGAAAGAGAGAGAGAGAGAAAAAAAATCAATGACGTCTGCTTCCTAAAACTGAACTTATCCAAGGAAGATTCTTGGATTACTTGATAACGTCGTTTTCACGTCAAACAAACGAGAAAAAAAAATAGACGTTTATTTTATTTTCCATCCCTCACAGAAACAAAGATACACAGGATAATGATTCCGAATGACAGACGAACTTCCTTGTATCATGAGATACATGCACAAATATCAGTGAATATGATAAGATTGTTTATACTTACTCATTTGACAATTGTCCCCTGCAAAGTTTTGCTGGCAGTCGCAGAGGTATCCACCAAAAGAAAGCAGCGTACACGTCCCACCATTAAGACATGGATTACTCGAACATTCATCGATATCTAACAAAATAAATAAAACAATATCAGATTTGTTATGTGTTCATCGACTGTATCAGCCTACCATGTCTGTTTGGAGCACGAAAAAATATCACCCTTTAGGCTCTGAACACATGAAATATACTTAACAACAGTATACTAACGGTATAACACTTGAGTAATGGTATTGTTAGCCGGGAGTGTATACACCAAAACATCCCCCTAAAAAAGGCTTTGTTGATACTTTAAAAGTTCTTCACGTCATACGTTTTAAAAGGGTTTCATATACTGATGCAATCGTATGGTTGGAAAAAAATTAGCAAATTATGCACTTAACTGGTTAAATAAATAAATACATGCTGTTTTCTTCTCTTTGAATCAGTTGTGATAGCTTTCACAATTTGGCCTTTATTCGCGATTTATTTTATTTAACAATATTTTGAATAGTAGCATTTGTACTTGCATGTTGTCATATAAAATAAACATTTGTTTGAATTGTATTGGCATAACCTAACAAGTAATCAACGTAGTTCAATCTGCTGTAAGTGTGTTAACAAATGCGGAGATGGAACGCGTCAATAGGTAGATCTCCAAAAACCGTTCAATTACATTTTCTACCAGCTATCAACAATTATTAGTTAAAGATGTAGCCCTCTCCGTTCGGTTTTTTTGTCAACAATTATGCAAATATGATGACTATTATTTTTTATATTCACCTGTTTCACAAAAGGCTCCTGTAAACCCTGGTGGGCATAGACATGATATACCACCTCCTGGCTCATTGCTACATTGACCGTTGTTCAGACAAGGTAAACTCAAACAGAAATTCACTCCTTTTGAAGTGAAAACAAGGAGAAAGAGAATTAAACCGTAAGTTTAAGAAGAAGATGTTTATGTGTAGAAAATGAAATTTCAGGCTTTTTGATATTGGTAAGCACAATTAATAACAAATTCTTATCAGCTCTGAAATGTTTTCTTCTGCGATATTCGCGGGAAATGATATCAAGCCAACTACACGCTTAGTCAACACTTATAACAAAATAGGTACTACAAGAAAGTGATTACTTTAATACTGCATATCCTTCTGTGCAAAAAAAATACAACTAGATTACCGATTTGACGTAACATATGCGTAATGAAAACTATTTCAAGATTTGGGAAGTAGGTTATACAACTAATTAATCAATTTCAATTAACTATGGTTTATACGTTCATCACTGTCGTACATTATAATTTAGAGCACTTTCATGATCTTGATACTAGTCCCATGTTATTACTCACTGATTCCACAGTTGACTCCAGTCCATAATGCTGTACAGTAGCAGGCGAAATGAGTACAGAGGTTTTCACATGTTCCTCCATTCAGACATGGTTGGCTGAAACAAGTGTCAACGTCTAAATAAAGGTAGTAAAATTGCACAGAAAAAGATGTTTTCATGATATTTGTTATTACATACTTTTGCTTGAAACTAGAAAATCGTTCCCATATCATAACTAATCACATCTTTACAATATGATATGCGGTTAGCCTAAGTTCGCGTTTGCATATAGCAATAATAATAACAGAGATTTTGATATCGCACTTTCTACTCTGGGTGAGCAGAAACTGCTTTAGTTTAATTTGAAATGTTTCTAAAAAGTTAAGGTTCTAATGCTACAGGGTGGCTTGTTCGACAGAAGTGATGGGATATTTCAAAAAAGCTCTATAACCATAGTGGAAGGTTCGGGTTCGGGCGATAACGAGCATGGTTTCACATACATTTTAAAGTAATTTACATTTTTGATCGGCCCTAAAGCGATTATTTTCCCCCCCCCCCCACCCATACATAACCCGTCATAAAAGAAATTATACCATAATGAAATGCTTGTTAAAACATTAACAACGACTTTCTTTTACACCAGATACTCAGTAAATCGTTGCCAAGTTGTTGTTTTACCTAGTTCGCAGAGCGGTCCCTGGTGGCATTCGTCACATTGACACATGTAAGAAGATGTTCCATTGATGTATTGACAGGTACCTGCATTCTGACAGGGCGATGGGTCGCATACATCTATATGGAAGAGATGAAGATGAAATAGTATCCTACATCCTATTCAGATCCACACGTATCTGTTCTATTTTGGTCTGGTTACATTGGATAACTCGTACGACTTAGTTCAACAGGTTTCCACATTGTGAAATACTGTATATAGCCAGTTAATATTATTTTGTCGTCACTGCCATTTCAATCACTTATAATGAATACGAACTAAAAGAAGAAAACGATGTATCACTATCGATATGAATTATGGAATAAATATTATAGGAAGATTGCACAATATTTACGTAAAACAGACACATATTTTGTACAAGAATATTTTTGACCACATCGGCACTTTCGTATGAATGATTTTATTGACACATTACCTCTTTGACAGTTGATACCACTGTAGCCGGTATAACATTGACAGGTATATGAAGAACATTGATTGACACATGATCCGTTCACACATGGGATGGAAGAACATACATCGATAGCTGCAAGGAATATATAAATCCATTAACGACATAGGTGGATAGCAATTCAATATTATTACTGTCATGAGATCGACGGGACGCAGACTGATTAGTAATCCCTCTTGTGACTGAAAAATAAATGTAATATTTGCATGACATTCTACATGAACAAAACATATTTTATCATATTTATTTTGCGAATCATTAAGAGGTAAAATGAATCTGTTGCATTAATATAAATTATTTCAAATGGGAGCCAAGGTACAGGTTATAATAAATCTCCTGCTGCCGTTTACGAGTCTTTTTGTAGCTGAATTATTATGTACGCGTAACACGATTGCTTAGCTGTTAATTATTGAGGAAATGCCGTATAGACCATCTTGCTGTTTCAGCGCTTTCACGATGCTTACCTATGTTACATTGAGGTCCAGTCCAACATTCAGTACACTGACAAGCTGGTTGGGGTTGTGAAGGACAGTTATTGATACATGTACCACCATTCTGGCAGAAGTCAGGGTTGGCAGAGCAGCTGTCGAGCACTGAAGCATTAAGATAAATGTTGAACAAGTTCATCATAATGGTTTACTAATTAGAAATTTGTCTATGACACATTCAAAGAACTCTCCATTTTCTCATGTGCAAAATTGAATTTAACTTGAATATCATGCACTAACATTCATGACTTCACAATGGTTTATACACAGGAGTAGTAAAATTTAGGTTTTACACCAATAAATACTCGTTGTATAATACATACGTGTAGAACAAGTGTCATCAGACCAGCATTCGGGGCAGGTACAGGTCCAGTTTGCACAAGATCCTGCTTCTAATGTACACACTCCATCGTTCGCACATGGGTTACTGTTGCATGCATCCGTATCTGAATCATAAACGATGTGAATATTACAATCTAATGAGGAATATGTCGTCTTGCCTCTGTAGTTAATCATGACAGTAGCTAATTTTTGAAATGAACAATTTTGCTCTCTAACAACAATTTCCTCCCCATTAATGTTACCTTTATCAGCACTGATTGATATGTTTTCTATCGAAACGGAGAGGATTTTACAATGGAAACAAATTATTATGTACATTATTTATCACATTTCTTTATCTCATTAACTTGACAATTAAAATTCACTAAATATATAAATCTACCGCTGATTTAAAGTTCACATGGGTATTACTTTTTTATACTTTGGATGAAATCAACTTACCAATTTGACACGTGTCTCCTTCGAAGCACGCTGGACAGTCACACGAAGCTGATGAACATACATTCATATCTTGTATACAAATACCCCCATTCAGACATGGGTCTCCTATAGTGCATATGCCCAGGTCTGTAACATGGAATAGAAGATCACCGAGAAAAAAAAAGTTTTTAAAGAAAATAATCAGATTTTGACACAAATAGGAACATTTTTAAAACTTTTAATTTGGTAAACGAAAGTTTCAGGTATATTAGAAATGTTGGCGGGAATGTAGAAAGAATATAATTACGAACGCGATCGCAAGCACAGCCAGGAAATACACTCTGGGACTATTGAATATACATGTTGTCATGCCAAAAGCATTCAGTGCTGATTCGAACATTCTAAAAGGTGACAGGCATTGAAATCACCTAAGGTTGATTTATCTCTTGAGTGTTGGTCATTAATGGAGAAAGTGTTAAAGAATACAAAGTTTCAATTAATTGTCATAATTTGAAAGAAGACAGTTTGCTAATTCCTTTGTAATAAAAGATTCTG